>CAJHQP010005830.1:0-42790 GCA_905132765.1 Moricandia arvensis
TAAAACCAACCCTAGTGGGTTTATGAAATCTAAATCCTAAAGCTAATGGTTTTCACCCGAAATACTCTAAGACATACTCTAAACACATATAATAGAACCTAAATAGAGCTTATATCATGGCACAATAGTGGTAAATATTAGGCCTTATCAGAAACTACAAAAACCCTAACCAGACTCTATAGATAAATCCAACCCCTAGTGGGTTTATGAAAAGATAAAACCAACCCTTAGTGGGTTTATGAAAAGATAAAACCAACCCCTAGTGGGTTTATGAAATCTAAATCCTAAAGCTAATGAGTTTTCACCCGAAATACTCTAAGACATACTCTAAACACATATAATAGAACCTAAATAGAGCTTATATCATGGCACAATATGGTAAATATCAGGCCTTATCAGGAAACTAACAAAAACCCTAACCGACTCTATAGATAATCCAACCCCTAATGGGTTTATGAAAGATAAAACCAACCCTTAGTGGGTTTATGAAAAATAAAACCAACTTCCTAGTGGGTTTATGAAATCTAAATCTAAAGCTAATGAGTTTTCACCGAAATACTCTAAGACATACTCTAAACACATATAATAGAACCTAAATAGAGCTTAATATCATGGCACAATAGTGGTAAAATATCAGGCCTTATCAGGAAACTACAAAACCCTAACCGACTCTATAGATAAATCCAACCCCTAATGGGTTTATGAAAAGATAAAACCAACCTTAGTGGGTTTAATGAAAAGATAAAACCAACCCCTAGTGGGTTTATGAAATCTAATCCTAAAGCTAATGGGTTTTCCCCGAAATACTCTAAGAATATCTAAACACATATAATAGACTCTAAATAGAGCTTATATCATGGCAAACATATGGTAAATATTCAGGCCTTATCAGGAAACTACAAAAACCCTAACCGACTCTAAAGATAAATCCAACCCTATTGGGTTATGAAAAGATAAAACAACCTTTAGTGGGTTTATGAAAAGATTAAACAATCCCTAGTGGGTTTAATGAAATCTAAATCCTAAAGCTAATGGGTTTCACCCGAAATACTCTAAAGACATACTCTAAACACATATAATAGAACCTAAATAAGCTTATATCATGGCACAATAGTGGTAAATATCAGGCCTTATCAGGAAACTAAAAAACCCTAACGACTCTATAGATAAATCCAACCCTATGGGTTTATGAAAAGATAAAACCAACCATTAGTGGGTTTATGAAAAGATAAAACCAACCCCTAGTGGGTTTATGAAATCTAAATCCTAAAGCTAATGGGTTTTCACCCGAATACTCTAAGACATACTCTAACACATATAATAGACTCTAAATAGAGCTTATATCATGGCACAATAGTGGTAAATATCAGGCCTTCTCAGGAAACTACAAAAACCCTAACCACTCTAAAGATAAATCCAACCCCTATTGGGTTTATGAAAAGATAAAACCAACCTTTAGTGGGTTTATGAAAAGATAAAACCAACCCCTAGTGGGTTATGAAATCTAAATCCTAAAGCTAATGGGTTTTCACACCGAAATACTCTAAGACATACTCTAAACACATATAATGGAACCTAAAATAGAGCTTATATCATGGCACAATAGTGGTAAATATTAGGCCTTATTAGGAAACTACAAAAACCCTAACCGACTCTATATATAAATCTACCCCTAGTGGGTTTATGAAAAGATAAAAACCAACCCTTAGTGGGTTTATGAAAAATAAAACCAACTCCTAGTGAGTTTATGAAATCTAAAATCCTAAAGCTAATGAGTTTTCACCCGAAATACTCTAAGACATACTCGAAAACACATATAATAGAACCTAAATAGAGCTTATATCATGGCACAATAGTGGTAAATATCAGGCCTTATCAGGAAACTACAAAAACCCTAACCGACTCTATAGATAAATCCAACCCCTAATGGTTTATGAAAGATAAAACCCAACCTTAGTGGGTTTATGAAAAGATAAAACCAACCCCTAGTGGGTTTATGAAATCTGAATCCTAAAGCTAAGGGTTTTCACCCGAAATACTCTAAGACATACTCTAAACACATATAATGGAACCTAAATAGAGCTTATATTCATGGCACAATAGTGGTAAATATTAAGCCTTATTAGGAAACTACAAAAACCCTAACCGAGTCTATATATAAAATCTAACCATAGTGGGTTTATGAAAAGATAAAACCAACCTTAGTGGGTTTATGAAAAAATAAAACCAACTCCTAGTGGGTTTATGAAATCTAAATTCCTAAAGCTAATGAGTTTTCACCCCGAAATACTCTAAGACATACTCTAAACACATATAATAGAAACCAAATAGAGCTTATATCATGGCACAATAGTGGTAAATACAGGCCTTATCAGGAAACTACAAAAACCCTAACCGACTTTATAGATAAATCCAACCCTAATGGGTTTATGAAAAGATAAAACCAACCCTTAGTGGGTTTATGAAAAATAAAACCAACCCCTAGTGGGTTTATGAAATCTAAATCCTAAAGCTAATGGGTTTTCACCCGAAATACTCTAAGAATACTCTAACACATATAATAGACTCTAAATAGAGCTTATATCATGGCAAAATAGTGGTAAATATCAGGCCTTATCAGGAAACTACAAAACCCTAACCAACTCTAAGATAAATCCAACCCTATTGGGTTTATGAAAAGATAAAACCAACCTTTAGTGGGTTTATGAAAGATAAAACCAACCCTAGTGGGTTTATGAAATCTAAATCCTAAAGCTAATGGGTTTCACCCGAAATACTCTAAGACATACTCTAACACATATAATAGAACCTAAATAAGCTTATATCATCGCACAATAGTGGTAAATATCAGGCCTTATCAGGAAACTATAAAAACCCTAACCGACTTTATAGATAAATCCAATCCCTAATGGGTTTATGAAAAGATAAAACCAACCATTAGTGGGTTTATGAAAAGATAAAAGCAATCCCTAGTGGGTTTATGAAATCTAATTCCTAAAGCTAATGGGTTTTCACCCAGAATACTCTAAGACATACTCTAAACACATATAATAGACTCTAAATAGAGCTTATATCATGGCAATACAGTGGTAAATATCAGGCCTTCTCAGGAAACTACAGAAACCCTAACCAACTCTAAAGATAAATCCAACCCCTATTGGGTTTATGAAAAGATAAAACAAACCTTTAGTGGGTTTACAAAAAAGATAAAACCAACCCCTAGTGGGTTTATGAAATCTAAATCCTAAAGCTAATGGGTTTTCACCCGAAATACTCTAAGACATACTCTAAACACATACAATGGAACCAAGATATAGCTTATATCATGGCACAATAGTTGTAAATATCAAGCCTTATTAGGAAACTAAAAAAAACCTAACCGACTCTATATATAAATCTACCCTAGTGGGTTTATGAAAAGACAAAACGAACCCTTAGTGAGTTTATGAAAAAATAAAACCCACTCCTAGTGGGTTATAAAATCTAAATCCTAAAGCTAATGAGTTTTCACCTGAAATACTCTAAGGCATACTCTAAACACATATAATGGACCCTAAATAAAGCTTATATCATGACACAATAGTGGTAAATATTGCGCCTTATTTGGAAACTACAAAAACCCTAACCGAGTCTATATATAAATCTAACCCTAGAGGGCTTATGAAAAGATAAAACCAACCCTTAGTGGGTTGATGAAAAAATAAAACCAACTCCTAGTGAGTTTATGAAATCTAAATACTAAAGCTAATGAGTTTTCACCCAAAATACTCTAAGACATAGTCTAAACACATATAATAGAACCTAAATAAAGCTTATATAATGGCACAATAGTGGTAAATATTGGGCCTTAAAAGGAAACTACAAACACCCTAACCGACTTTATAGATAAATCCAACCCCTAATGGGTTTATGAAAAGATAAAACCAACCATTAGTGGGTTTATGAAAAGATAAAACCAACCCCTAGTGGGTTTATGAAATCTAAATCCTAAAGCTAATGGGTTTTCACCCGAAATACTCTAAGACATACTCTAAACACATATAATAGACTCTAAATAGAGCTTATATCATGGCAAAATAGTGGTAAATATCAGGCCTTATCAGGAAACTACAAAAACCCTAACCAACTCTAAAGATAAATCCAACCCCTATTGGGTTTATGAAAAGATAAAACCAACCTTTAGTGGGTTTATGAAAAGATAAAACCAACCCCTAGTGGGTTTATGAAATCTAAATCCTAAAGCTAATGGGTTTTCACCCGAAATACTCTAAGACATACTCTAAACACATATAATGGAACCTAAATAGAGCTTATATCATGGCACAATAGTGGTAAATATCAGGCCTTATTAGGAAACTACAAAAAACCCTAACCGACTCTATAGATAAATCCAACCCTAATGGGTTTATGAAAAGATAAAACCAACCCTTAGTGGGTTTATGAAAAGATAAAACCAACTCCTAGTGGGTTTATGAAATCTAAATCCTAAAGCTAATGGGTTTTCACCCGAAATACTCTAAGACATACTCTAAACACATATAATAGACTCTAAATAGAGCTTATATCATGGCAAAATAGTGGTAAATATCAGGCCTTATCAGGAAACTACAAAAACCCTAACCAACTCTAAAGATAAATCCAACCCCTATTGGGTTTATGAAAAGATAAAACCAACCTTTAGTGGGTTTATGAAAAGATAAAACCAACCCCTAGTGGGTTTATGAAATCTAAATCCTAAAGCTAATGGGTTTTCACCCGAAATACTCTAAGACATACTCTAAACACATATAATGGAACCTAAATATAGCTTATATCATGGCACAATAGTTGTAAATATCAAGCCTTATTAGGAAACTACAAAAACCTAACCGACTCTATATATAAATCTAACCCTAGTGGGTTTATGAAAAGATAAAACAACCCTTAGTGGGTTTATGAAAAAATAAAACCAACTCCTAGTGGGTTATGAAATCTAAATCCTAAAGCTAATGAGTTTTCACCCGAAATACTCTAAGACATACATTAAACACATATAATAGAACCTAAATTGAGCTTATATCATGGCACAATAGTGGTAAATATAAGGCCTTATCAGGAAACTACAAAAACCCTAACCGACTTTATAGCTAAATCCAACCCCTAATGGGTTTATGAACAGATAAAACCAACCCTTAGTGTGTTTATGAAAAGATAAATCCAACCCCTAGTGGGTTTATGAAAAGATAAATCCAACCCCTAGTGGGTTTATGAAATCTAAATCCTAAAGCTAATGGATTTTCACCCGAAATACTCTAAGAAATACTCTAAACACTTATAATAGACTTTAAATAGAGCTTATATCATGGCAAAATAGTGTTAAATATCAGGCCTTATCAGGAAACTACAAAAACCCTAACCAACTCTAAAGATAATTCCAACCCCTATTGGGTTTATGAAAAGATAAAACCAACCTTTAGTGGGTTTATGAAAAGATAAAACCAACACCTAGTGGGTTTATGAAATCTAAATCCTAAAGCTAATGGGTTTTCACCCGAAATACTCTAAGGCATACTCTAAACACATATAATGGAACGTAAATAGAGCTTATATCATGGCACAATAGTGGTAAATATTAGGCCTTATTTAGAAATTACAAAAGCCCTAACAGACTCTATACATAAATCTAACCCTAGTGGGTTTATGAAAAGATAAAACCAACCCTTAGTGGGTTTATGAAAAAATAAAACCAACTCCTAGTGGGTTATGAAATCTAAATCCTAAAGCTAATGAGTTTTCACCCGAAATACTCTAAGGCATACTCTAAACACGTATAATGGAACCTAAATAGAGCTTATATCATGGCACAATAGTGGTAAATATTGGGCCTTATTTGGAAACTACAAAAACCCTAACCGACTCTACATATAAATCTAACCCTAGTGGGGTTATGAAAAGACAAAACCAACCATTTGTGGGTTTATGAAAAGATAAAACCAACCCCTAGTGGGTTTATGAAATCTAAATCCTAAAGCTAATGGGTTTTCACCCGAAATACTCTAAGACATACTCTAAACACATATAATGGAACCTAAATAGAGCTTATATCAATGCAAAATAGTGGTAAATATTGGGCCTTATTGGGAAACTACAAAAACCCTAACCGACTCTATATATAAATCTAACCCTAGTGGGGTTATGAAAAGATAAAACCAACCATTAGTGGGTTTATGAAAAGATAAAACCAACCCCTAGTGGGTTTATGAAATCTAAATCCTAAAGCTAATGGGTTTTCACCCGAAATACTCTAAGACATACTCTAAACACATATAATAGAACCTAAATAGAGCTTATATCATGGCACAATAGTGGTAAATATTAGGCCTTATTTGGAATTTACAAAAACCCTAACCGACTCTATATATAAATCTAACCCTAGTGGGTTTATGAAAAGATAAAAGCAACCCTTAGTGGGTTTATGAAAAAATAAAACCAACTCCAAGTGAGTTTAGGAAATCTAAATCCTAAAGCTAATGAGTTTTCACCCAAAATACTCTAAGACATACTCGAAAAACATATAATAGAACCTAAATAAAGCTTATATCATGGCACAATAATGGTAAATATCCGGCCTTATCAGGGAACTAAAAAACCCTAACCGACTCTATAGATAAATCCAACCCCTAATGGGTTTATGAAAAGATAAAACCAACCCTTAGTGGGTTTATGAAAAGATAAAACCAACCATTAATGGGTTTATGAAAAGATAAATCCAACCCCTAGTGGGTTTATGAAATCTAAATCCTAAAGCTAATGGGTTTTCACCCAGAATTCTCTAAGACATACTCTAAACACATATAATAGACTCTAAATAGAGCTTTTATCATGGCAAAACAGTGGTAAATATCAGGCCTTCTCAGGAAACTACAAAAACCCTAACCAACTCTAAAGATAAATCCAACCCCTATTGGGTTTATGAAAAGATAAAACAAACCTTTAGTGGGTTTATAAAAAGATAAAACCAACCCCTAGTGGGTTTATGAAATCTAAATCCTAAAGCTAATGGGTTTTCACCCGAAATACTCTAAGACATACTCTAAACACATACAATGGAACCTAGATATAGCTTATATCATGGCAAAATAGTTGTAAATATCAAGCCTTATTAGGAAACTACAAAAAACCTAACCGACTCTATATATAAATCTAACCCTAGTGGGTTTATGAAAAGATAAAACGAACCCTTAGTTGGTTTATGAAAAAATAAAACCAACTCCTAGTGGGTTATGAAATCTAAATCCTAAAGCTAATGAGTTTTCACCCGAAATACTCTAAGACATACTCTAAACACATATAATAGAACCTAAATAGAGCTTATATCATGGCACAATAGTGGTAAATATCAGGCCTTATCAGGAAACTACAAAAACCCTAACCGACTCTATAGATAAATCCAACCCCTAATGGGTTTATGAAAAGATAAAACCAACCCTTAGTGGGTTTATGAAAAAATAAAACCAACCCCTAGTGGGTTTATGAAATCTAAATCCTAAAGCTAATGGTTTTCACCCGAAATACTCTAAGACATACTCTAAACACATATAATAGAACCTAAATAGAGCTTATATCATGGCACAATAGTGGTAAATATCAGGCCTTATCAGGAAACTACAAAAACCCTAACCAACTCTAAAGATAATTCCAACCCCTATTGGGTTTATGAAAAGATAAAACCAACCCTTAGTGGGTTTATGAAAAGATAAAACCAACCCCTAGTGGGTTTATGAAATCTAAATCCTAAAGCTAATGGGTTTTCACCCGAAATACTCTAAGACATACTCTAAACACATATAATGGAACCTAAATAGAGCTTATATCATGGCACAATAGTGGTAAATATTAGGCCTTATTAGGAAACTACAAAAACCCTAACCGACTCTATATATAAATCTAACCCTAGTGGGTTTATGAAAAGATAAAACCAACCCTTAGTGGGTTTATGAAAAAATAAAACCAACTCCCTAGTGGGTTTATGAAATCTAAATCCTAAAGCTAATGGTTTTCACCCGAAATACTCTAAGACATACTCTAAACACATATAATAGAACCTAAATAGAGCTTATATCATGGCACAATAGTGGTAAATATCAGGCCTTATCAGGAAACTACAAAAACCCTAACCGACTCTATAGATAAATCCAACCCCTAATGGGTTTATGAAAAGATAAAACCAACCTTAGTGGGTTTATGAAAAGATAAAACCAACTCCTAGTGGGTTTATGAAATCTAAATCCTAAAGCTAATGGGTTTTCACCCGAAATACTCTAAGACATACTCTAAACACATATAATAGAACCTAAATAGAGCTTATATCATGGCACAATAGTGGTAAATATCAGGCCTTATCAGGAAACTACAAAAACCCTAACCGACTCTATAGATAAATCCAACCCTATTGGGTTTATGAAAAGATAAAACCAACCTTTAGTGGGTTTATGAAAAGATAAAACCAACCCCTAGTGGGTTTATGAAATCTAAATCCTAAAGCTAATGGGTTTTCACCCGAAATACTCTAAGACATACTCTAAACACATATAATGAACCTAAATAGAGCTTATATCATGGCAAAATAGTGGTAAATATCAGGCCTTATTAGGAAACTACAAAAACCCTAACCGACTCTATATATAAATCTAACCCTAGTGGGTTTATGAAAAGATAAAACCAACCCTTAGTGGGTTTATGAAAAATAAAACCAACTCCTAGTGGGTTATGAAATCTAAATCCTAAAGCTAATGGTTTTCACCCGAAATACTCTAAGACATACTCTAAACACATATAATAGAACCTAAATAGAGCTTATATCATGGCACAATAGTGGTAAATATCAGGCCTTATCAGGAAACTACAAAAACCCTAACCGACTCTATAGATAAATCCAACCCCTAATGGGTTTATGAAAAGATAAAACCAACCCTTAGTGGGTTTATGAAAAGATAAAACCAACCCCTAGTGGGTTTATGAAATCTAAATCCTAAAGCTAATGGGTTTTCACCCGAAATACTCTAAGACATACTCTAAACACATATAATAGACTCTAAATAGAGCTTATATCATGGCAAAATAGTGGTAAATATCAGGCCTTATCAGGAAACTACAAAAACCCTAACCAACTCTAAAGATAAATCCAACCCCTATTGGGTTTATGAAAAGATAAAACCAACCTTTAGTGGGTTTATGAAAAGATAAAACCAACCCCTAGTGGGTTTATGAAATCTAAATCCTAAAGCTAATGGGTTTTCACCCGAAATACTCTAAGACATACTCTAAACACATATAATGGAACCTAAATAGAGCTTATATCATGGCACAATAGTGGTAAATATTAGGCCTTATTAGGAAACTACAAAAACCCTAACCGACTCTATATATAAATCTAACCCTAGTGGGTTTATGAAAAGATAAAACCAACCCTTAGTGGGTTTATGAAAAATAAAACCAACCCCTAGTGGGTTTATGAAATCTAAATCCTAAAGCTAATGGGTTTTCACCCGAAATACTCTAAGACATACTCTAAACACATATAATGGAACCTAAATAGAGCTTATATCATGGCACAATAGTGGTAAATATCAGGCCTTATCAGGAAACTACAAAAACCCTAACCGACTCTATAGATAAATCCAACCCCTAATGGGTTTATGAAAAGATAAAACCAACCCTTAGTGGGTTTATGAAAAGATAAAACCAACCCCTAGTGGGTTTATGAAATCTAAATCCTAAAGCTAATGGGTTTTCACCCGAAATACTCTAAGACATACTCTAAACACATATAATAGAACCTAAATAGAGCTTATATCATGGCACAATAGTGGTAAATATCAGGCCTTATTAGGAAACTACAAAAACCCTAACCGACTCTATAGATAAATCTAACCCCTAGTGGGTTTATGAAAAGATAAAACCAACCTTAGTGGGTTTATGAAAAGATAAAACCAACCCCTAGTGGGTTTATGAAATCTAAATCCTAAAGCTAATGGGTTTTCACCCGAAATACTCTAAGACATACTCTAAACACATATAATGGAACCTAAATAGAGCTTATATCATGGCACAATAGTGGTAAATATTAGGCCTTATTAGGAAACTACAAAAACCCTAACCGACTCTATATATAAATCTAACCCTAGTGGGTTTATGAAAAGATAAAACCAACCCTTAGTGGGTTTATGAAAAATAAAACCAACTCCTAGTGGGTTTATGAAATCTAAATCCTAAAGCTAATGAGTTTTCACCCGAAATACTCTAAGACATACTCTAAACACATATAATAGAACCTAAATAGAGCTTATATCATGGCACAATAGTGGTAAATATCAGGCCTTATCAGGAAACTACAAAAACCCTAACCGACTCTATAGATAAATCCAACCCCTAATGGGTTTATGAAAAGATAAAACCAACCCTTAGTGGGTTTATGAAAAGATAAAACCAACTCCTAGTGGGTTTATGAAATCTAAATCCTAAAGCTAATGAGTTTTCACCCGAAATACTCTAAGACATACTCTAAACACATATAATAGAACTCTAAATAGAGCTTATATCATGGCACAATAGTGGTAAATATCAGGCCTTATCAGGAAACTACAAAAACCCTAACCAACTCTAAAGATAAATCCAACCCCTATTGGTTTATGAAAAGATAAAACCAACCTTTAGTGGGTTTATGAAAAGATAAAACCAACCCCTAGTGGGTTTATGAAATCTAAATCCTAAAGCTAATGGGTTTTCACCCGAAATACTCTAAGACATACTCTAAACACATATAATGGAACCTAAATGAGCTTATATCATGGCACAATAGTGGTAAATATCAGGCCTTATTAGGAAACTACAAAAACCCTAACCAACTCTAAGATAAATCTAACCCCTATTGGGTTTATGAAAAGATAAAACCAACCTTTAGTGGGTTTATGAAAAACTAAAACCAACTCCTAGTGGGTTATGAAATCTAAATCCTAAAGCTAATGGGTTTTCACCCGAAATACTCTAAGACATACTCTAAACACATATAATAGAACCTAAATAGAGCTTATATCATGGCACAATAGTGGTAAATATCAGGCCTTATCAGGGAAACTACAAAAACCCTAACCGACTCTATAGATAAATCCAACCCCTAATGGGTTTATGAAAAGATAAAACCAACCTTAGTGGGTTTATGAAAAGATAAAACCAACCCCTAGTGGGTTTATGAAATCTAAATCCTAAAGCTAATGGGTTTTCACCCGAAATACTCTAAGACATACTCTAAACACATATAATAGAACCTAAATAGAGCTTATATCATGGCACAATAGTGGTAAATATCAGGCCTTATCAGGAAACTACAAAAACCCTAACCAACTCTAAAGATAAATCCAACCCCTATTGGGTTTATGAAAAGATAAAACCAACCTTAGTGGGTTTATGAAAAGATAAAACCAACCCCTAGTGGGTTTATGAAATCTAAATCCTAAAGCTAATGGGTTTTCACCCGAAATACTCTAAGACATACTCTAAACACATATAATGGAACCTAAATAGAGCTTATATCATGGCACAATAGTGGTAAATATTAGGCCTTATTAGGAAACTACAAAAACCCTAACCGACTCTATATATAAATCTAACCCTAGTGGGTTTATGAAAAGATAAAACCAACCCTTAGTGGGTTTATGAAAAATAAAACCAACTCCTAGTGGGTTTATGAAATCTAAATCCTAAAGCTAATGAGTTTTCACCCGAAATACTCTAAGACATACTCTAAACACATATAATAGAACCTAAATAGAGCTTATATCATGGCACAATAGTGGTAAATATCAGGCCTTATCAGGAAACTACAAAAACCCTAACCGACTCTATAGATAAATCCAACCCCTAATGGGTTTATGAAAGATAAAACCAACCCTTAGTGGGTTTATGAAAAGATAAAACCAACCCCTAGTGGGTTTATGAAATCTAAATCCTAAAGCTAATGGGTTTTCACCCGAAATACTCTAAGACATACTCTAAACACATATAATAGACCTAAATAGAGCTTATATCATGGCACAATAGTGGTAAATATCAGGCCTTATCAGGAAACTACAAAAACCCTAACCGACTCTATAGATAAATCCAACCCCTAGTGGGTTTATGAAAAGATAAAACCAACCCTTAGTGGGTTTATGAAAAGATAAACCCAACCCCTAGTGGGTTTATGAAATCTAAATCCTAAAGCTAATGGGTTTTCACCCGAAATACTCTAAGACATACTCTAAACACATATAATAGAACCTAAATAGAGCTTATATCATGGCACAATAGTGGTAAATATCAGGCCTTATCAGGAAACTACAAAAACCCTAACCGACTCTATAGATAAATCCAAACCCCTAGTGGGTTATGAAAAGATAAAACCAACCCTTAGTGGGTTTATGAAAAGATAAAACCAACCCCTAGTGGGTTTATGAAATCTAAATCCTAAAGCTAATGGGTTTTCACCCGAAATACTCTAAGACATACTCTAAACACATATAATGGAACCTAAATAGAGCTTATATCATGGCACAATAGTGTTAAATATCAGGCCTTATCAGGAAACTACAAAAACCCTAACCGACTCTATAGATAAATCCAACCCCTATGGGTTTATGAAAAGATAAAACCAACCCTTAGTGGGTTTATGAAAAATAAAACCAATCCTAGTGGGTTTATGAAATCTAAATCCTAAAGCTAATGGGTTTTCACCCGAAATACTCTAAGACATACTCTAAACACATATAATAGAACCTAAATAGAGCTTATATCATGGCACAATAGTGGTAAATATCAGGCCTTATCAGGAAACTACAAAAACCCTAACCGACTCTATAGATAAATCCAACCCCTAGTGGGTTTATGAAAAGATAAAACCAACCCTTAGTGGGTTTATGAAAAGATAAAACCAACCCCTAGTGGGTTTATGAAATCTAAATCCTAAAGCTAATGGGTTTTCACCCGAAATACTCTAAGACATACTCTAAACACATATAATGGAACCTAAATAGAGCTTATATCATGGCACAATAGTGGTAAATATCAGGCCTTATCAGGAAACTACAAAAACCCTAACCGACTCTATAGATAATCCAACCCCTAGTGGGTTTATGAAAAGATAAAACCAACCCTTAGTGGTTTATGGAAAATATAAAACCAACCCTAGTGGGTTTATGAAATCTAAATCCTAAAGCTAATGGTTTTCACCCGAAATACTCTAAGACATACTCTAAACACATATAATAGACTCTAAATAGAGCTTATATCATGGCACAATAGTGGTAAATATCAGGCCTTATCAGGAAACTACAAAAACCCTAACCGACTCTAAAGATAAATCCAACCCCTATTGGGTTTATGAAAGATAAAACCAACCTTTAGTGGGTTTATGAAAAGATAAAACCAACCCCTAGTGGGTTTATGAAATCTAAATCCTAAAGCTAATGGGTTTTCACCCGAAATACTCTAAGACATACTCTAAACACATATAATGAACCTAAATAGAGCTTATATCATGGCACAATAGTGGTAAATATCAGGCCTTATCAGGAAACTACAAAAAACCCTAACCGACTCTATAGATAAATCCAACCCTAGTGGGTTTATGAAAAGATAAAACCAACCTTAGTGGGTTTATGAAAAATAAACCAACTCCTAGTGGGTTTATGAAATCTAAATCCTAAAGCTAATGGGTTTTCACCCGAAATACTCTAAGACATACTCTAAACACATATAATAGAACCTAAATAGAGCTTATATCATGGCACAATAGTGGTAAATATCAGGCCTTATCAGGAAACTACAAAAACCCTAACCGACTCTATAGATAAATCCAACCCCTAATGGGTTTATGAAAAGATAAAACCAACCCTTAGTGGGTTTATGAAAAGATAAAACCAACCCCTAGTGGGTTTATGAAATCTAAATCCTAAAGCTAATGGGTTTTCACCCGAAATACTCTAAGACATACTCTAAACACATATAATAGAACCTAAATAGAGCTTATATCATGGCACAATAGTGGTAAATATCAGGCCTTATCAGGAAACTACAAAAACCCTAACCGACTCTATAGATAAATCCAACCCCTATGGGTTTATGAAAAGATAAAACCAACCCTTAGTGGGTTTATGAAAAGATAAAACCAACCCTAGTGGGTTTATGAAATCTAAATCCTAAAGCTAATGGTTTTCACCCGAAATACTCTAAGACATACTCTAAACACATATAATAGAACCTAAATAGAGCTTATATCATGGCACAATAGTGGTAAATATCAGGCCTTATCAGGAAACTACAAAAACCCTAACCGACTCTATAGAAAATCCAACCCCTATGGGTTTATGAAAGATAAAACCAACCCTTAGTGGGTTTATGAAAAGATAAAACCAACCCCTAGTGGGTTTATGAAATCTAAATCCTAAAGCTAATGGGTTTTCACCCGAAATACTCTAAGACATACTCTAAACACATATAATAGAACCTAAATAGAGCTTATATCATGGCACAATAGTGGTAAATATCAGGCCTTATCAGGAAACTACAAAAACCCTAACCGACTCTATAGATAAATCCAACCCCTATGGGTTTATGAAAAGATAAAACCAACCCTTAGTGGGTTTATGAAAAGATAAAACCAACCCCTAGTGGGTTTATGAAATCTAAATCCTAAAGCTAATGGGTTTTCACCCGAAATACTCTAAGACATACTCTAAACACATATAATGGAACCTAAATAGAGCTTATATCATGGCACAATAGTGGTAAATATCAGGCCTTATCAGGAAACTACAAAAACCCTAACCGACTCTATAGATAAATCCAACCCCTAGTGGGTTTATGAAAAGATAAAACCAACCCTTAGTGGGTTTATGAAAAGATAAAACCAACCCTAGTGGGTTTATGAAATCTAAATCCTAAAGCTAATGGGTTTTCACCCGAAATACTCTAAGACATACTCTAAACACATATAATAGAACCTAAATAGAGCTTATATCATGGCACAATAGTGGTAAATATCAGGCCTTATCAGGAAACTACAAAAACCCTAACCGACTCTATAGATAAATCCAACCCCTAGTGGTTTATGAAAAGATAAAACCAACCCTTAGTGGGTTTATGAAAAGATAAAACCAACCCTAGTGGGTTTATGAAATCTAAATCCTAAAGCTAATGGGTTTTCACCCGAAATACTCTAAGACATACTCTAAACACATATAATAGAACCTAAATAGAGCTTATATCATGGCACAATAGTGGTAAATATCAGGCCTTATCAGGAAACTACAAAAACCCTAACCGACTCTAAGATAAATCCAACCCCTATTGGGTTTATGAAAAGATAAAACCAACCCTTAGTGGGTTTATGAAAAGATAAAACCAACCCCTAGTGGGTTTATGAAATCTAAATCCTAAAGCTAATGGGTTTTCACCCGAAATACTCTAAGACATACTCTAAACACATATAATAGAACCTAAATAGAGCTTATATCATGGCACAATAGTGGTAAATATCAGGCCTTATCAGGAAACTACAAAAACCCTAACCGACTCTATAGATAAATCCAACCCTAGTGGGTTTATGAAAAGATAAAACCAACCCTTAGTGGGTTTATGAAAAATAAAACCAACCCCTAGTGGGTTTATGAAATCTAAATCCTAAAGCTAATGGGTTTTCACCCGAAATACTCTAAGACATACTCTAAACACATATAATAGAACCTAAATAGAGCTTATATCATGGCACAATAGTGGTAAATATCAGGCCTTATCAGGAAACTACAAAAACCCTAACCGACTCTATAGATAAATCCAACCCCTATGGGTTTATGAAAAGATAAAACCAACCCTTAGTGGGTTTATGAAAAGATAAAACCAACCCCTAGTGGGTTTATGAAATCTAAATCCTAAAGCTAATGGGTTTTCACCCGAAATACTCTAAGACATACTCTAAACACATATAATAGAACCTAAATAGAGCTTATATCATGGCACAATAGTGGTAAATATCAGGCCTTATCAGGAAACTACAAAAACCCTAACCGACTCTATAGATAAATCCAACCCCTAGTGGGTTTATGAAAAGATAAAACCAACCCTTAGTGGGTTTATGAAAAGATAAAACCAACCCCTAGTGGGTTTATGAAATCTAAATCCTAAAGCTAATGGGTTTTCACCCGAAATACTCTAAGACATACTCTAAACACATATAATAGAACCTAAATAGAGCTTATATCATGGCACAATAGTGGTAAATATCAGGCCTTATCAGGAAACTACAAAAACCCTAACCGACTCTATAGATAAATCCAACCCCTAGTGGGTTTATGAAAAGATAAAACCAACCCTTAGTGGGTTTATGAAAAGATAAAACCAACCCCTAGTGGGTTTATGAAATCTAAATCCTAAAGCTAATGGGTTTTCACCCGAAATACTCTAAGACATACTCTAAACACATATAATAGAACCTAAATAGAGCTTATATCATGGCACAATAGTGGTAAATATCAGGCCTTATCAGGAAACTACAAAAACCCTAACCGACTCTATAGATAAATCCAACCCCTAGTGGGTTTATGAAAAGATAAAACCAACCCTTAGTGGGTTTATGAAAAGATAAAACCAACCCCTAGTGGGTTTATGAAATCTAAATCCTAAAGCTAATGGGTTTTCACCCGAAATACTCTAAGACATACTCTAAACACATATAATAGAACCTAAATAGAGCTTATATCATGGCACAATAGTGGTAAATATCAGGCCTTATCAGGAAACTACAAAAACCCTAACCGACTCTATAGATAAATCCAACCCCTATGGGTTTATGAAAAGATAAAACCAACCCTTAGTGGGTTTATGAAAAGATAAAACCAACCCCTAGTGGGTTTATGAAATCTAAATCCTAAAGCTAATGGGTTTTCACCCGAAATACTCTAAGACATACTCTAAACACATATAATAGAACCTAAATAGAGCTTATATCATGGCACAATAGTGGTAAATATCAGGCCTTATCAGGAAACTACAAAAACCCTAACCGACTCTATAGATAAATCCAACCCCTATGGGTTTATGAAAAGATAAAACCAACCCTTAGTGGGTTTATGAAAAGATAAAACCAACCCCTAGTGGGTTTATGAAATCTAAATCCTAAAGCTAATGGGTTTTCACCCGAAATACTCTAAGACATACTCTAAACACATATAATAGAACCTAAATAGAGCTTATATCATGGCACAATAGTGGTAAATATCAGGCCTTATCAGGAAACTACAAAAACCCTAACCGACTCTATAGATAAATCCAACCCCTAGTGGGTTTATGAAAAGATAAAACCAACCCTTAGTGGGTTTATGAAAAGATAAAACCAACCCCTAGTGGGTTTATGAAATCTAAATCCTAAAGCTAATGGGTTTTCACCCGAAATACTCTAAGACATACTCTAAACACATATAATAGAACCTAAATAGAGCTTATATCATGGCACAATAGTGGTAAATATCAGGCCTTATCAGGAAACTACAAAAACCCTAACCGACTCTATAGATAAATCCAACCCCTAGTGGGTTTATGAAAAGATAAAACCAACCCTTAGTGGGTTTATGAAAAGATAAAACCAACCCCTAGTGGGTTTATGAAATCTAAATCCTAAAGCTAATGGGTTTTCACCCGAAATACTCTAAGACATACTCTAAACACATATAATAGAACCTAAATAGAGCTTATATCATGGCACAATAGTGGTAAATATCAGGCCTTATCAGGAAACTACAAAAACCCTAACCGACTCTATAGATAAATCCAACCCCTAGTGGGTTTATGAAAAGATAAAACCAACCCTTAGTGGGTTTATGAAAAGATAAAACCAACCCCTAGTGGGTTTATGAAATCTAAATCCTAAAGCTAATGGGTTTTCACCCGAAATACTCTAAGACATACTCTAAACACATATAATAGAACCTAAATAGAGCTTATATCATGGCACAATAGTGGTAAATATCAGGCCTTATCAGGAAACTACAAAAACCCTAACCGACTCTATAGATAAATCCAACCCCTAGTGGGTTTATGAAAAGATAAAACCAACCCTTAGTGGGTTTATGAAAAGATAAAACCAACCCCTAGTGGGTTTATGAAATCTAAATCCTAAAGCTAATGGGTTTTCACCCGAAATACTCTAAGACATACTCTAAACACATATAATAGAACCTAAATAGAGCTTATATCATGGCACAATAGTGGTAAATATCAGGCCTTATCAGGAAACTACAAAAACCCTAACCGACTCTATAGATAAATCCAACCCCTAGTGGGTTTATGAAAAGATAAAACCAACCCTTAGTGGGTTTATGAAAAGATAAAACCAACCCCTAGTGGGTTTATGAAATCTAAATCCTAAAGCTAATGGGTTTTCACCCGAAATACTCTAAGACATACTCTAAACACATATAATAGAACCTAAATAGAGCTTATATCATGGCACAATAGTGGTAAATATCAGGCCTTATCAGGAAACTACAAAAACCCTAACCGACTCTATAGATAAATCCAACCCCTAGTGGGTTTATGAAAAGATAAAACCAACCCTTAGTGGGTTTATGAAAAGATAAAACCAACCCTAGTGGGTTTATGAAATCTAAATCCTAAAGCTAATGGGTTTTCACCCGAAATACTCTAAGACATACTCTAAACACATATAATAGAACCTAAATAGAGCTTATATCATGGCACAATAGTGGTAAATATCAGGCCTTATCAGGAAACTACAAAAACCCTAACCGACTCTATAGATAAATCCAACCCCTAGTGGGTTTATGAAAAGATAAAACCAACCCTTAGTGGGTTTATGAAAAGATAAAACCAACCCCTAGTGGGTTTATGAAATCTAAATCCTAAAGCTAATGGGTTTTCACCCGAAATACTCTAAGACATACTCTAAACACATATAATAGAACCTAAATAGAGCTTATATCATGGCACAATAGTGGTAAATATCAGGCCTTATCAGGAAACTACAAAAACCCTAACCGACTCTATAGATAAATCCAACCCCTAGTGGGTTTATGAAAAGATAAAACCAACCCTTAGTGGGTTTATGAAAAGATAAAACCAACCCTAGTGGGTTTATGAAATCTAAATCCTAAAGCTAATGGGTTTTCACCCGAAATACTCTAAGACATACTCTAAACACATATAATAGAACCTAAATAGAGCTTATATCATGGCACAATAGTGGTAAATATCAGGCCTTATCAGGAAACTACAAAAACCCTAACCGACTCTATAGATAAATCCAACCCCTAGTGGGTTTATGAAAAGATAAAACCAACCCTTAGTGGGTTTATGAAAAGATAAAACCAACCCTAGTGGGTTTATGAAATCTAAATCCTAAAGCTAATGGGTTTTCACCCGAAATACTCTAAGACATACTCTAAACACATATAATAGAACCTAAATAGAGCTTATATCATGGCACAATAGTGGTAAATATCAGGCCTTATCAGGAAACTACAAAAACCCTAACCGACTCTATAGATAAATCCAACCCTAGTGGGTTTATGAAAAGATAAAACCAACCCTTAGTGGGTTTATGAAAAGATAAAACCAACCCCTAGTGGGTTTATGAAATCTAAATCCTAAAGCTAATGGGTTTTCACCCGAAATACTCTAAGACATACTCTAAACACATATAATAGAACCTAAATAGAGCTTATATCATGGCACAATAGTGGTAAATATCAGGCCTTATCAGGAAACTACAAAAACCCTAACCGACTCTATAGATAAATCCAACCCCTAGTGGGTTTATGAAAAGATAAAACCAACCCTTAGTGGGTTTATGAAAAGATAAAACCAACCCCTAGTGGGTTTATGAAATCTAAATCCTAAAGCTAATGGGTTTTCACCCGAAATACTCTAAGACATACTCTAAACACATATAATAGAACCTAAATAGAGCTTATATCATGGCACAATAGTGGTAAATATCAGGCCTTATCAGGAAACTACAAAAACCCTAACCGACTCTATAGATAAATCCAACCCCTAGTGGGTTTATGAAAAGATAAAACCAACCCTTAGTGGGTTTATGAAAAGATAAAACCAACCCCTAGTGGGTTTATGAAATCTAAATCCTAAAGCTAATGGGTTTTCACCCGAAATACTCTAAGACATACTCTAAACACATATAATAGAACCTAAATAGAGCTTATATCATGGCACAATAGTGGTAAATATCAGGCCTTATCAGGAAACTACAAAAACCCTAACCGACTCTATAGATAAATCCAACCCCTAGTGGGTTTATGAAAAGATAAAACCAACCCTTAGTGGGTTTATGAAAAGATAAAACCAACCCCTAGTGGGTTTATGAAATCTAAATCCTAAAGCTAATGGGTTTTCACCCGAAATACTCTAAGACATACTCTAAACACATATAATAGAACCTAAATAGAGCTTATATCATGGCACAATAGTGGTAAATATCAGGCCTTATCAGGAAACTACAAAAACCCTAACCGACTCTATAGATAAATCCAACCCCTAGTGGGTTTATGAAAAGATAAAACCAACCCTTAGTGGGTTTATGAAAAGATAAAACCAACCCCTAGTGGGTTTATGAAATCTAAATCCTAAAGCTAATGGGTTTTCACCCGAAATACTCTAAGACATACTCTAAACACATATAATAGAACCTAAATAGAGCTTATATCATGGCACAATAGTGGTAAATATCAGGCCTTATCAGGAAACTACAAAAACCCTAACCGACTCTATAGATAAATCCAACCCCTATGGGTTTATGAAAAGATAAAACCAACCTTAGTGGGTTTATGAAAAGATAAAACCAACCCCTAGTGGGTTTATGAAATCTAAATCCTAAAGCTAATGGGTTTTCACCCGAAATACTCTAAGACATACTCTAAACACATATAATAGAACCTAAATAGAGCTTATATCATGGCACAATAGTGGTAAATATCAGGCCTTATCAGGAAACTACAAAAACCCTAACCGACTCTATAGATAAATCCAACCCTAGTGGGTTTATGAAAAGATAAAACCAACCCTTAGTGGGTTTATGAAAAGATAAAACCAACCCCTAGTGGGTTTATGAAATCTAAATCCTAAAGCTAATGGGTTTTCACCCGAAATACTCTAAGACATACTCTAAACACATATAATAGAACCTAAATAGAGCTTATATCATGGCACAATAGTGGTAAATATCAGGCCTTATCAGGAAACTACAAAAACCCTAACCGACTCTATAGATAAATCCAACCCCTAGTGGGTTTATGAAAAGATAAAACCAACCCTTAGTGGGTTTATGAAAAGATAAAACCAACCCTAGTGGGTTTATGAAATCTAAATCCTAAAGCTAATGGGTTTTCACCCGAAATACTCTAAGACATACTCTAAACACATATAATAGAACCTAAATAGAGCTTATATCATGGCACAATAGTGGTAAATATCAGGCCTTATCAGGAAACTACAAAAACCCTAACCGACTCTATAGATAAATCCAACCCCTAGTGGGTTTATGAAAAGATAAAACCAACCCTTAGTGGGTTTATGAAAAGATAAAACCAACCCCTAGTGGGTTTATGAAATCTAAATCCTAAAGCTAATGGGTTTTCACCCGAAATACTCTAAGACATACTCTAAACACATATAATAGAACCTAAATAGAGCTTATATCATGGCACAATAGTGGTAAATATCAGGCCTTATCAGGAAACTACAAAAACCCTAACCGACTCTATAGATAAATCCAACCCCTAGTGGGTTTATGAAAAGATAAAACCAACCCTTAGTGGGTTTATGAAAAGATAAAACCAACCCCTAGTGGGTTTATGAAATCTAAATCCTAAAGCTAATGGGTTTTCACCGAAATACTCTAAGACATACTCTAAACACATATAATAGAACCTAAATAGAGCTTATATCATGGCACAATAGTGGTAAATATCAGGCCTTATCAGGAAACTACAAAAACCCTAACCGACTCTATAGATAAATCCAACCCTAGTGGGTTTATGAAAAGATAAAACCAACCCTTAGTGGGTTTATGAAAAGATAAAACCAACCCCTAGTGGGTTTATGAAATCTAAATCCTAAAGCTAATGGGTTTTCACCCGAAATACTCTAAGACATACTCTAAACACATATAATAGAACCTAAATAGAGCTTATATCATGGCACAATAGTGGTAAATATCAGGCCTTATCAGGAAACTACAAAAACCCTAACCGACTCTATAGATAAATCCAACCCCTAGTGGGTTTATGAAAAGATAAAACCAACCCTTAGTGGGTTTATGAAAAGATAAAACCAACCCTAGTGGGTTTATGAAATCTAAATCCTAAAGCTAATGGGTTTTCACCGAAATACTCTAAGACATACTCTAAACACATATAATAGAACCTAAATAGAGCTTATATCATGGCACAATAGTGGTAAATATCAGGCCTTATCAGGAAACTACAAAAACCCTAACCGACTCTATAGATAAATCCAACCCTAGTGGGTTTATGAAAAGATAAAACCAACCCTTAGTGGGTTTATGAAAAGATAAAACCAACCCCTAGTGGGTTTATGAAATCTAAATCCTAAAGCTAATGGGTTTTCACCCGAAATACTCTAAGACATACTCTAAACACATATAATAGAACCTAAATAGAGCTTATATCATGGCACAATAGTGGTAAATATCAGGCCTTATCAGGAAACTACAAAAACCCTAACCGACTCTATAGATAAATCCAACCCTAGTGGGTTTATGAAAAGATAAAACCAACCCTTAGTGGGTTTATGAAAAGATAAAACCAACCCCTAGTGGGTTTATGAAATCTAAATCCTAAAGCTAATGGGTTTTCACCCGAAATACTCTAAGACATACTCTAAACACATATAATAGAACCTAAATAGAGCTTATATCATGGCACAATAGTGGTAAATATCAGGCCTTATCAGGAAACTACAAAAACCCTAACCGACTCTATAGATAAATCCAACCCCTAGTGGGTTTATGAAAAGATAAAACCAACCCTTAGTGGGTTTATGAAAAGATAAAACCAACCCTAGTGGGTTTATGAAATCTAAATCCTAAAGCTAATGGGTTTTCACCCGAAATACTCTAAGACATACTCTAAACACATATAATAGAACCTAAATAGAGCTTATATCATGGCACAATAGTGGTAAATATCAGGCCTTATCAGGAAACTACAAAAACCCTAACCGACTCTATAGATAAATCCAACCCTAGTGGGTTTATGAAAAGATAAAACCAACCTTAGTGGGTTTATGAAAAGATAAAACCAACCCCTAGTGGGTTTATGAAATCTAAATCCTAAAGCTAATGGGTTTTCACCCGAAATACTCTAAGACATACTCTAAACACATATAATAGAACCTAAATAGAGCTTATATCATGGCACAATAGTGGTAAATATCAGGCCTTATCAGGAAACTACAAAAACCCTAACCGACTCTATAGATAAATCCAACCCTAGTGGGTTTATGAAAAGATAAAACCAACCCTTAGTGGGTTTATGAAAAGATAAAACCAACCCTAGTGGGTTTATGAAATCTAAATCCTAAAGCTAATGGGTTTTCACCCGAAATACTCTAAGACATACTCTAAACACATATAATAGAACCTAAATAGAGCTTATATCATGGCACAATAGTGGTAAATATCAGGCCTTATCAGGAAACTACAAAAACCCTAACCGACTCTATAGATAAATCCAACCCCTAGTGGGTTTATGAAAAGATAAAACCAACCCTTAGTGGGTTTATGAAAAGATAAAACCAACCCCTAGTGGGTTTATGAAATCTAAATCCTAAAGCTAATGGGTTTTCACCCGAAATACTCTAAGACATACTCTAAACACATATAATAGAACCTAAATAGAGCTTATATCATGGCACAATAGTGGTAAATATCAGGCCTTATCAGGAAACTACAAAAACCCTAACCGACTCTATAGATAAATCCAACCCCTAGTGGGTTTATGAAAAGATAAAACCAACCCTTAGTGGGTTTATGAAAAGATAAAACCAACCCCTAGTGGGTTTATGAAATCTAAATCCTAAAGCTAATGGGTTTTCACCCGAAATACTCTAAGACATACTCTAAACACATATAATAGAACCTAAATAGAGCTTATATCATGGCACAATAGTGGTAAATATCAGGCCTTATCAGGAAACTACAAAAACCCTAACCGACTCTATAGATAAATCCAACCCTAGTGGGTTTATGAAAAGATAAAACCAACCCTTAGTGGGTTTATGAAAAGATAAAACCAACCCCTAGTGGGTTTATGAAATCTAAATCCTAAAGCTAATGGGTTTTCAACCGAAATACTCTAAGACATACTCTAAACACATATAATAGAACCTAAATAGAGCTTATATCATGGCACAATAGTGGTAAATATCAGGCCTTATCAGGAAACTACAAAAACCCTAACCGACTCTATAGATAAATCCAACCCTAGTGGGTTTATGAAAAGATAAAACCAACCCTTAGTGGGTTTATGAAAAGATAAAACCAACCCCTAGTGGGTTTATGAAATCTAAATCCTAAAGCTAATGGGTTTTCACCCGAAATACTCTAAGACATACTCTAAACACATATAATAGAACCTAAATAGAGCTTATATCATGGCACAATAGTGGTAAATATCAGGCCTTATCAGGAAACTACAAAAACCCTAACCGACTCTATAGATAAATCCAACCCTAGTGGGTTTATGAAAAGATAAAACCAACCCTTAGTGGGTTTATGAAAAGATAAAACCAACCCTAGTGGGTTTATGAAATCTAAATCCTAAAGCTAATGGGTTTTCACCCGAAATACTCTAAGACATACTCTAAACACATATAATAGAACCTAAATAGAGCTTATATCATGGCACAATAGTGGTAAATATCAGGCCTTATCAGGAAACTACAAAAACCCTAACCGACTCTATAGATAAATCCAACCCTAGTGGGTTTATGAAAAGATAAAACCAACCCTTAGTGGGTTTATGAAAAGATAAAACCAACCCCTAGTGGGTTTATGAAATCTAAATCCTAAAGCTAATGGGTTTTCACCCGAAATACTCTAAGACATACTCTAAACACATATAATAGAACCTAAATAGAGCTTATATCATGGCACAATAGTGGTAAATATCAGGCCTTATCAGGAAACTACAAAAACCCTAACCGACTCTATAGATAAATCCAACCCTAGTGGGTTTATGAAAAGATAAAACCAACCCTTAGTGGGTTTATGAAAAGATAAAACCAACCCCTAGTGGGTTTATGAAATCTAAATCCTAAAGCTAATGGGTTTTCACCCGAAATACTCTAAGACATACTCTAAACACATATAATAGAACCTAAATAGAGCTTATATCATGGCACAATAATGGTAAATATCAGTCCTTATCAGGAAACTACAAAAACCCTAACTGACTCTAAAGATAAATCCAACCCCTATTGGGTTTATGAAAAGATAAAACCAACCTTAGTGGGTTTATGAAAAGATAAAACCACCCTAGTGGGTTTATGAAATCTAAATCCTAAAGCTAATGGGTTTTCACCCGAAATACTCTAAGACATACTCTAAACACATATAATAGAACCTAAATAGAGCTTATATCATGGCACAATAGTGGTAAATATCAGGCCTTATCAGGAAACTACAAAAACCCTAACCGACTCTATAGATAAATCCAACCCTAGTGGGTTTATGAAAAGATAAAACCAACCCTTAGTGGGTTTATGAAAAGATAAAACCAACCCCTAGTGGGTTTATGAAATCTAAATCCTAAAGCTAATGGGTTTTCAACCGAAATACTCTAAGACATACTCTAAACACATATAATAGAACCTAAACAGAGCTTATATCATGGCACAATAGTGGTAAATATCAGGCCTTATCAGGAAACTACAAAAACCCTAACCGACTCTATAGATAAATCCAACCCCTAGTGGGTTTATGAAAAGATAAAACCAACCCTTAGTGGGTTTATGAAAAGATAAAACCAACCCCTAGTGGGTTTATGAAATCTAAATCCTAAAGCTAATGGGTTTTCACCCGAAATACTCTAAGACATACTCTAAACACATATAATAGAACCTAAATAGAGCTTATATCATGGCACAATAGTGGTAAATATCAGGCCTTATCAGGAAACTACAAAAACCCTAACCGACTCTATAGATAAATCCAACCCCTAGTGGGTTTATGAAAAGATAAAACCAACCCTTAGTGGGTTTATGAAAAGATAAAACCAACCCCTAGTGGGTTTATGAAATCTAAATCCTAAAGCTAATGGGTTTTCACCCGAAATACTCTAAGACATACTCTAAACACATATAATAGAACCTAAATAGAGCTTATATCATGGCACAATAGTGGTAAATATCAGGCCTTATCAGGAAACTACAAAAACCCTAACCGACTCTATAGATAAATCCAACCCCTAGTGGGTTTATGAAAAGATAAAACCAACCCTTAGTGGGTTTATGAAAAGATAAAACCAACCCTAGTGGGTTTATGAAATCTAAATCCTAAAGCTAATGGGTTTTCACCCGAAATACTCTAAGACATACTCTAAACACATATAATAGAACCTAAATAGAGCTTATATCATGGCACAATAGTGGTAAATATCAGGCCTTATCAGGAAACTACAAAAACCCTAACCGACTCTATAGATAAATCCAACCCTAGTGGGTTTATGAAAAGATAAAACCAACCCTTAGTGGGTTTATGAAAAGATAAAACCAACCCCTAGTGGGTTTATGAAATCTAAATCCTAAAGCTAATGGGTTTTCACCCGAAATACTCTAAGACATACTCTAAACACATATAATAGAACCTAAATAGAGCTTATATCATGGCACAATAGTGGTAAATATCAGGCCTTATCAGGAAACTACAAAAACCCTAACCGACTCTATAGATAAATCCAACCCTAGTGGGTTTATGAAAAGATAAAACCAACCCTTAGTGGGTTTATGAAAAGATAAAACCAACCCCTAGTGGGTTTATGAAATCTAAATCCTAAAGCTAATGGGTTTTCACCCGAAATACTCTAAGACATACTCTAAACACATATAATAGAACCTAAATAGAGCTTATATCATGGCACAATAGTGGTAAATATCAGGCCTTATCAGGAAACTACAAAAACCCTAACCGACTCTATAGATAAATCCAACCCCTAGTGGGTTTATGAAAAGATAAAACCAACCCTTAGTGGGTTTATGAAAAGATAAAACCAACCCCTAGTGGGTTTATGAAATCTAAATCCTAAAGCTAATGGGTTTTCACCCGAAATACTCTAAGACATACTCTAAACACATATAATAGAACCTAAATAGAGCTTATATCATGGCACAATAGTGGTAAATATCAGGCCTTATCAGGAAACTACAAAAACCCTAACCGACTCTATAGATAAATCCAACCCTAGTGGGTTTATGAAAAGATAAAACCAACCCTTAGTGGGTTTATGAAAAGATAAAACCAACCCCTAGTGGGTTTATGAAATCTAAATCCTAAAGCTAATGGGTTTTCACCCGAAATACTCTAAGACATACTCTAAACACATATAATAGAACCTAAATAGAGCTTATATCATGGCACAATAGTGGTAAATATCAGGCCTTATCAGGAAACTACAAAAACCCTAACCGACTCTATAGATAAATCCAACCCCTAGTGGGTTTATGAAAAGATAAAACCAACCCTTAGTGGGTTTATGAAAAGATAAAACCAACCCTAGTGGGTTTATGAAATCTAAATCCTAAAGCTAATGGGTTTTCACCCGAAATACTCTAAGACATACTCTAAACACATATAATAGAACCTAAATAGAGCTTATATCATGGCACAATAGTGGTAAATATCAGGCCTTATCAGGAAACTACAAAAACCCTAACCGACTCTATAGATAAATCCAACCCCTAGTGGGTTTATGAAAAGATAAAACCAACCCTTAGTGGGTTTATGAAAAGATAAAACCAACCCTAGTGGGTTTATGAAATCTAAATCCTAAAGCTAATGGGTTTTCACCCGAAATACTCTAAGACATACTCTAAACACATATAATAGAACCTAAATAGAGCTTATATCATGGCACAATAGTGGTAAATATCAGGCCTTATCAGGAAACTACAAAAACCCTAACCGACTCTATAGATAAATCCAACCCTAGTGGGTTTATGAAAAGATAAAACCAACCCTTAGTGGGTTTATGAAAAGATAAAACCAACCCCTAGTGGGTTTATGAAATCTAAATCCTAAAGCTAATGGGTTTTCACCCGAAATACTCTAAGACATACTCTAAACACATATAATAGAACCTAAATAGAGCTTATATCATGGCACAATAGTGGTAAATATCAGGCCTTATCAGGAAACTACAAAAACCCTAACCGACTCTATAGATAAATCCAACCCTAGTGGGTTTATGAAAAGATAAAACCAACCCTTAGTGGGTTTATGAAAAGATAAAACCAACCCCTAGTGGGTTTATGAAATCTAAATCCTAAAGCTAATGGGTTTTCACCCGAAATACTCTAAGACATACTCTAAACACATATAATAGAACCTAAATAGAGCTTATATCATGGCACAATAGTGGTAAATATCAGGCCTTATCAGGAAACTACAAAAACCCTAACCGACTCTATAGATAAATCCAACCCCTAGTGGGTTTATGAAAAGATAAAACCAACCTTAGTGGGTTTATGAAAAGATAAAACCAACCCTAGTGGGTTTATGAAATCTAAATCCTAAAGCTAATGGGTTTTCACCCGAAATACTCTAAGACATACTCTAAACACATATAATAGAACCTAAATAGAGCTTATATCATGGCACAATAGTGGTAAATATCAGGCCTTATCAGGAAACTACAAAAACCCTAACCGACTCTATAGATAAATCCAACCCCTAGTGGGTTTATGAAAAGATAAAACCAACCCTTAGTGGGTTTATGAAAAGATAAAACCAACCCCTAGTGGGTTTATGAAATCTAAATCCTAAAGCTAATGGGTTTTCACCCGAAATACTCTAAGACATACTCTAAACACATATAATAGAACCTAAATAGAGCTTATATCATGGCACAATAGTGGTAAATATCAGGCCTTATCAGGAAACTACAAAAACCCTAACCGACTCTATAGATAAATCCAACCCCTAGTGGGTTTATGAAAAGATAAAACCAACCCTTAGTGGGTTTATGAAAAGATAAAACCAACCCCTAGTGGGTTTATGAAATCTAAATCCTAAAGCTAATGGGTTTTCACCCGAAATACTCTAAGACATACTCTAAACACATATAATAGAACCTAAATAGAGCTTATATCATGGCACAATAGTGGTAAATATCAGGCCTTATCAGGAAACTACAAAAACCCTAACCGACTCTATAGATAAATCCAACCCCTAGTGGGTTTATGAAAAGATAAAACCAACCCTTAGTGGGTTTATGAAAAGATAAAACCAACCCCTAGTGGGTTTATGAAATCTAAATCCTAAAGCTAATGGGTTTTCACCCGAAATACTCTAAGACATACTCTAAACACATATAATAGAACCTAAATAGAGCTTATATCATGGCACAATAGTGGTAAATATCAGGCCTTATCAGGAAACTACAAAAACCCTAACCGACTCTATAGATAAATCCAACCCCTAGTGGGTTTATGAAAAGATAAAACCAACCCTTAGTGGGTTTATGAAAAGATAAAACCAACCCCTAGTGGGTTTATGAAATCTAAATCCTAAAGCTAATGGGTTTTCACCCGAAATACTCTAAGACATACTCTAAACACATATAATAGAACCTAAATAGAGCTTATATCATGGCACAATAGTGGTAAATATCAGGCCTTATCAGGAAACTACAAAAACCCTAACCGACTCTATAGATAAATCCAACCCCTAGTGGGTTTATGAAAAGATAAAACCAACCCTTAGTGGGTTTATGAAAAGATAAAACCAACCCCTAGTGGGTTTATGAAATCTAAATCCTAAAGCTAATGGGTTTTCACCCGAAATACTCTAAGACATACTCTAAACACATATAATAGAACCTAAATAGAGCTTATATCATGGCACAATAGTGGTAAATATCAGGCCTTATCAGGAAACTACAAAAACCCTAACCGACTCTATAGATAAATCCAACCCCTAGTGGGTTTATGAAAAGATAAAACCAACCCTTAGTGGGTTTATGAAAAGATAAAACCAACCCCTAGTGGGTTTATGAAATCTAAATCCTAAAGCTAATGGGTTTTCACCCGAAATACTCTAAGACATACTCTAAACACATATAATAGAACCTAAATAGAGCTTATATCATGGCACAATAGTGGTAAATATCAGGCCTTATCAGGAAACTACAAAAACCCTAACCGACTCTATAGATAAATCCAACCCTAGTGGGTTTATGAAAAGATAAAACCAACCCTTAGTGGGTTTATGAAAAGATAAAACCAACCCCTAGTGGGTTTATGAAATCTAAATCCTAAAGCTAATGGGTTTTCACCCGAAATACTCTAAGACATACTCTAAACACATATAATAGAACCTAAATAGAGCTTATATCATGGCACAATAGTGGTAAATATCAGGCCTTATCAGGAAACTACAAAAACCCTAACCGACTCTATAGATAAATCCAACCCCTAGTGGGTTTATGAAAAGATAAAACCAACCCTTAGTGGGTTTATGAAAAGATAAAACCAACCCCTAGTGGGTTTATGAAATCTAAATCCTAAAGCTAATGGGTTTTCACCCGAAATACTCTAAGACATACTCTAAACACATATAATAGAACCTAAATAGAGCTTATATCATGGCACAATAGTGGTAAATATCAGGCCTTATCAGGAAACTACAAAAACCCTAACCGACTCTATAGATAAATCCAACCCCTAGTGGGTTTATGAAAAGATAAAACCAACCCTTAGTGGGTTTATGAAAAGATAAAACCAACCCCTAGTGGGTTTATGAAATCTAAATCCTAAAGCTAATGGGTTTTCACCCGAAATACTCTAAGACATACTCTAAACACATATAATAGAACCTAAATAGAGCTTATATCATGGCACAATAGTGGTAAATATCAGGCCTTATCAGGAAACTACAAAAACCCTAACCGACTCTATAGATAAATCCAACCCCTAGTGGGTTTATGAAAAGATAAAACCAACCCTTAGTGGGTTTATGAAAAGATAAAACCAACCCCTAGTGGGTTTATGAAATCTAAATCCTAAAGCTAATGGGTTTTCACCCGAAATACTCTAAGACATACTCTAAACACATATAATAGAACCTAAATAGAGCTTATATCATGGCACAATAGTGGTAAATATCAGGCCTTATCAGGAAACTACAAAAACCCTAACCGACTCTATAGATAAATCCAACCCCTAGTGGGTTTATGAAAAGATAAAACCAACCCTTAGTGGGTTTATGAAAAGATAAAACCAACCCCTAGTGGGTTTATGAAATCTAAATCCTAAAGCTAATGGGTTTTCACCCGAAATACTCTAAGACATACTCTAAACACATATAATAGAACCTAAATAGAGCTTATATCATGGCACAATAGTGGTAAATATCAGGCCTTATCAGGAAACTACAAAAACCCTAACCGACTCTATAGATAAATCCAACCCCTAGTGGGTTTATGAAAAGATAAAACCAACCCTTAGTGGGTTTATGAAAAGATAAACCAACCCCTAGTGGGTTTATGAAATCTAAATCCTAAAGCTAATGGGTTTTCACCCGAAATACTCTAAGACATACTCTAAACACATATAATAGAACCTAAATAGAGCTTATATCATGGCACAATAGTGGTAAATATCAGGCCTTATCAGGAAACTACAAAAACCCTAACCGACTCTATAGATAAATCCAACCCCTAGTGGGTTTATGAAAAGATAAAACCAACCCTTAGTGGGTTTATGAAAAGATAAAACCAACCCCTAGTGGGTTTATGAAATCTAAATCCTAAAGCTAATGGGTTTTCACCCGAAATACTCTAAGACATACTCTAAACACATATAATAGAACCTAAATAGAGCTTATATCATGGCACAATAGTGGTAAATATCAGGCCTTATCAGGAAACTACAAAAACCCTAACCGACTCTATAGATAAATCCAACCCCTAGTGGGTTTATGAAAAGATAAAACCAACCCTTAGTGGGTTTATGAAAAGATAAAACCAACCCCTAGTGGGTTTATGAAATCTAAATCCTAAAGCTAATGGGTTTTCACCCGAAATACTCTAAGACATACTCTAAACACATATAATAGAACCTAAATAGAGCTTATATCATGGCACAATAGTGGTAAATATCAGGCCTTATCAGGAAACTACAAAAACCCTAACCGACTCTATAGATAAATCCAACCCCTAGTGGGTTTATGAAAAGATAAAACCAACCCTTAGTGGGTTTATGAAAAGATAAAACCAACCCCTAGTGGGTTTATGAAATCTAAATCCTAAAGCTAATGGGTTTTCACCCGAAATACTCTAAGACATACTCTAAACACATATAATAGAACCTAAATAGAGCTTATATCATGGCACAATAGTGGTAAATATCAGGCCTTATCAGGAAACTACAAAAACCCTAACCGACTCTATAGATAAATCCAACCCCTAGTGGGTTTATGAAAAGATAAAACCAACCCTTAGTGGGTTTATGAAAAGATAAAACCAACCCCTAGTGGGTTTATGAAATCTAAATCCTAAAGCTAATGGGTTTTCACCCGAAATACTCTAAGACATACTCTAAACACATATAATAGAACCTAAATAGAGCTTATATCATGGCACAATAGTGGTAAATATCAGGCCTTATCAGGAAACTACAAAAACCCTAACCGACTCTATAGATAAATCCAACCCCTAGTGGGTTTATGAAAAGATAAAACCAACCCTTAGTGGGTTTATGAAAAGATAAAACCAACCCTAGTGGGTTTATGAAATCTAAATCCTAAAGCTAATGGGTTTTCACCCGAAATACTCTAAGACATACTCTAAACACATATAATAGAACCTAAATAGAGCTTATATCATGGCACAATAGTGGTAAATATCAGGCCTTATCAGGAAACTACAAAAACCCTAACCGACTCTATAGATAAATCCAACCCCTAGTGGGTTTATGAAAAGATAAAACCAACCCTTAGTGGGTTTATGAAAAGATAAAACCAACCCTAGTGGGTTTATGAAATCTAAATCCTAAAGCTAATGGGTTTTCACCCGAAATACTCTAAGACATACTCTAAACACATATAATAGAACCTAAATAGAGCTTATATCATGGCACAATAGTGGTAAATATCAGGCCTTATCAGGAAACTACAAAAACCCTAACCGACTCTATAGATAAATCCAACCCTAGTGGGTTTATGAAAAGATAAAACCAACCCTTAGTGGGTTTATGAAAAGATAAAACCAACCCCTAGTGGGTTTATGAAATCTAAATCCTAAAGCTAATGGGTTTTCACCCGAAATACTCTAAGACATACTCTAAACACATATAATAGAACCTAAATAGAGCTTATATCATGGCACAATAGTGGTAAATATCAGGCCTTATCAGGAAACTACAAAAACCCTAACCGACTCTATAGATAAATCCAACCCCTAGTGGGTTTATGAAAAGATAAAACCAACCCTTAGTGGGTTTATGAAAAGATAAAACCAACCCCTAGTGGGTTTATGAAATCTAAATCCTAAAGCTAATGGGTTTTCACCCGAAATACTCTAAGACATACTCTAAACACATATAATAGAACCTAAATAGAGCTTATATCATGGCACAATAGTGGTAAATATCAGGCCTTATCAGGAAACTACAAAAACCCTAACCGACTCTATAGATAAATCCAACCCCTAGTGGGTTTATGAAAAGATAAAACCAACCCTTAGTGGGTTTATGAAAAGATAAAACCAACCCCTAGTGGGTTTATGAAATCTAAATCCTAAAGCTAATGGGTTTTCACCCGAAATACTCTAAGACATACTCTAAACACATATAATAGAACCTAAATAGAGCTTATATCATGGCACAATAGTGGTAAATATCAGGCCTTATCAGGAAACTACAAAAACCCTAACCGACTCTATAGATAAATCCAACCCCTAGTGGGTTTATGAAAAGATAAAACCAACCCTTAGTGGGTTTATGAAAAGATAAAACCAACCCTAGTGGGTTTATGAAATCTAAATCCTAAAGCTAATGGGTTTTCACCCGAAATACTCTAAGACATACTCTAAACACATATAATAGAACCTAAATAGAGCTTATATCATGGCACAATAGTGGTAAATATCAGGCCTTATCAGGAAACTACAAAAACCCTAACCGACTCTATAGATAAATCCAACCCCTAGGGGTTTATGAAAAGATAAAACCAACCCTTAGTGGGTTTATGAAAAGATAAAACCAACCCTAGTGGGTTTATGAAATCTAAATCCTAAAGCTAATGGGTTTTCACCCGAAATACTCTAAGACATACTCTAAACACATATAATAGAACCTAAATAGAGCTTATATCATGGCACAATAGTGGTAAATATCAGGCCTTATCAGGAAACTACAAAAACCCTAACCGACTCTATAGATAAATCCAACCCCTAGTGGGTTTATGAAAAGATAAAACCAACCCTTAGTGGGTTTATGAAAAGATAAAACCAACCCCTAGTGGGTTTATGAAATCTAAATCCTAAAGCTAATGGGTTTTCATCCGAAATACTCTAAGACATACTCTAAACACATATCATAGAACCTAAACAGAGCTTATATTATGGCACATTAGTGGTAAAAATCAGGCCTTATCAGGAAACTACAAAAACCCTAACCGACTCTATTGATAAATACAACCCTAGTGGGTTTATGAAAAGATAAAACCAACCCTTAGTGAGTTTATGAAAAGATAAAACCAACCCCTAGTGGGTTTATGAAATCTAAATCCTAAAGCTAATGGGTTTTCAACCAAAATACTCTAAGACATACTCTAAACACATATAATAGAACCTAAACAGAGCTTATATCATGGCACAATAGTGGTAAATATCAGACCTTATCAGGAAACTACAAAAACCCTAACCGACTCTATATATAAATCCAACCCCTAGTGGGTTTATGAAAAGATAAAACCAATCCTTAGTGGGTTTATGAAAAGATAAAACCAACCTCTAGTTGGTTTATGAAATCTAAATCCTAAAGCTAATGGGTTTTCACCCGAAATACTCTAAGACATACTCTAAACACATATAATAGAACCTAAATAGAGCTTATATCATGGCACAATAGTGGTAAATATCAGACCTTATCAGGAAACTACAAAAACCCTAACCGACTCTATAGATAAATCCAACCCGTAGTGGGTTTATGAAAAGATAAAACCAACCCGTAGTGGGTTTATGAAAAGATAAAACCAACCCTTAGTGGGTTTATGAAAAGATAAAACCAACACTTAGTGAGTTTATGAAATCTAAATACTAAAGCTAATGGATTTTCACCCGATATACTCTATGACATATTCTAAACACATATAATAGAACCTAAATAGAGCTTATATCATGGCATAATACTAGTAAATATCAGTCCTTATAAGGAAACTACAAAAACCCTAACTAACTCTAAAGATAAATCCAACCCTTATTGTGTTTAAGAAAAGATAAAACCAAACCTTTAGTGGGTTTATGAAAAGATAAAACCAACCCCTAGTGGGTTTATGAAATCTAAATACTAATGCTAATGGGTTTTCACCCGAAATACTCTAAGACATACTCTTAACACATATAATAGAACATAAATATAGCATATATCATGGCACAATAGTGGTAAATATTAGGCCTTATCAGGAAACTATGAAAACCCTAACCTACCCTATAGATAAATCCAACCCCTACTGGGTTTATGAAAAGATAAAACCAATCCCTTAGTGGGTTTATGAAAAGATAAAACCAACCCCAAGTGGGTTTATGAAATCTAAATCCTAAAGCTACTGGGTTTTCACCCAAAATACTCTAAGACATACTCTAAACACATATAATAGAACCTAAATAGAGCTTATATCATGGTACAATAGTGGTAAATATCAGGCCTTATCAGGAAACTACAAAAACCCTAACCCACTCTATAGATAAATACAACCCTAGTGGGTTTATGAAAAGATAAAACCAACCCTTAGTGGGTTTATGAAAAGATAAAACCAACCCCTAGTGGGTTTATGAAATCTAATTCATAAAGCTAATAGGTTTTCAACCGAAATACTCTTAGACATACTCTAAACACATATAATAGAACCTAAACAGAGCTTATATCATCGCACAATAGTGGTAAAGATCAGTCCTTATCAGGAAACTACAAAAACCATAACCGACTCTTTAGATAAATCCAACCCCAAGAGGGTTTATGAAAAGATAAAACCAACCCCTAGTGGGTTTATGAAAAAAAAAACCAATCCCTAGTGGGTTTATGAAATGTAAATCCTAAAGCTAATGGGTTTTCATCCGAAATACTCTAAGACATACTCTAAACACATATAATAGAACCTAAATAGAGCTTATATCATGGCACAATAGTGGTAAATATCAGGCCTTATCAGGAAACTACAAAAACCCTAACCGACTCTATAGATAAGTCCATCCCTATTGGGTTTATGAAAAGATAAAACCAACCCTTAGTGGGTTTATGAAAAGATAAAACCAACCCCTAGTGGGTTTATGAAATCTAAATCCTAAAGCTAATGGGTTTTCACCCGAAATACTCTAAGACATACTCTAAACACATATAATAGAACCTAAATAGAGCTTATATCATGGCACAATAGTGGTAAATATCAGGCCTTATCAGGAAACTACAAAAACCCTAACCGACTCTATAGATAAATCCAACCCCTAGTGGGTTTATGAAAAGATAAAACCAACCCTTAGTGGGTTTATGAAAAGATAAAACCAACCCTAGTGGGTTTATGAAATCTAAATCCTAAAGCTAATGGGTTTTCACCCGAAATACTCTAAGACATACTCTAAACACATATAATAGAACCTAAATAGAGCTTATATCATGGCACAATAGTGGTAAATATCAGGCCTTATCAGGAAACTACAAAAACCCTAACCGACTCTATAGATAAATCCAACCCCTAGTGGGTTTATGAAAAGATAAAACCAACCCTTAGTGGGTTTATGAAAAATAAAACCAACCCCTAGTGGGTTTATGAAATCTAAATCCTAAAGCTAATGGGTTTTCACCCGAAATACTCTAAGACATACTCTAAACACATATAATAGAACCTAAATAGAGCTTATATCATGGCACAATAGTGGTAAATATCAGGCCTTATCAGGAAACTACAAAAACCCTAACCGACTCTATAGATAAATCCAACCCCTAGTGGGTTTATGAAAAGATAAAACCAACCCTTAGTGGGTTTATGAAAAGATAAAACCAACCCTAGTGGGTTTATGAAATCTAAATCCTAAAGCTAATGGGTTTTCACCCGAAATACTCTAAGACATACTCTAAACACATATAATAGAACCTAAATAGAGCTTATATCATGGCACAATAGTGGTAAATATCAGGCCTTATCAGGAAACTACAAAAACCCTAACCGACTCTATAGATAAATCCAACCCCTAGTGGGTTTATGAAAAGATAAAACCAACCCTTAGTGGGTTTATGAAAAGATAAAACCAACCCCTAGTGGGTTTATGAAATCTAAATCCTAAAGCTAATGGGTTTTCACCCGAAATACTCTAAGACATACTCTAAACACATATAATAGAACCTAAATAGAGCTTATATCATGGCACAATAGTGGTAAATATCAGGCCTTATAAGAAAACTACAAAAACCCTAACTGACTCGAATGATAAATCCAACCCCTATTGTGTTTAAGAAAAGATAAAACCAACCTTTAGTGGGTTTATGAAAAGATAAAACCAACCCTAGTGGGTTTATGAAATCTAAATACTAAAGCTAATGGGTTTTCACCCGAAATACTCTAAGACATACTCTAAACACATATAATAGAACCTAAACAGAGCTTATATCATCGCACAATATTGGTAAAAATCAGGCCTTATCAGGAAACTACAAAAACATTAACCGACTCTTTAGATAAATCCAACCCTTAGAGGGTTTATGAAAAGATAAAACCAACCCTTAGTGGGTTTATGAAAAATAAAACCAACCCCTAGTGGGTTTATGAAATGTAAATCCTAAAGCTAATGGGTTTTCATCCGAAATACTCAAAGACATACTCTAAACACATATAATAGAACCTAAATAGAGCTTATATCTTGGCACAATAGTGGTAAAAATCAGGCCTTATCAGGAAACTACAAAAACCCTAACCGACTCTTTAGATAAATCCAACCCCTAGTGGGTTTATGAAAAGGTAAAACCAACCCTTAGTGGGTTTATGAAAAATAAAACCAATCCCTAGTGGGTTTATGAAATGCTAAATCCTAAAGCTAATGGGTTTTCACCCGAAATACTCTAAGACATACTCTAAACACATATAATAGAACCTAAACAGAGCTTATATCATGGCACAATAGTGGTAAATATCAGGCCTTATCAGGAAACTACAAAAACCCTAACCGACTCTATATATAAATCCAACCCCTAGTGGGTTTATGAAAAGATAAAACCAACCCTTAGTGGGTTTATGAAAAGATAAAACCAATCCCTAGTGGGTTTATGAAATCTAAATCCTAAAGCTAATGGGTTTTCACCTGAAATACTCTAAGACATACTCTAAACACATATAATAGAACCTAAATAGAGCTTATATCATGGCACAATAGTGGTAAATATCAGGCCTTATCAGGAAACTACAAAAACCCTAACCGACTCTATAGATAAATCCAACCCCTAGTGGGTTTATGAAAAGATAAAACCAACCCTTAGTGGGTTTATGAAAAGATAAAACCAACCCCTAGTGGGTTTATGAAATCTAAATCCTAAAGCTAATGGGTTTTCACCCGAAATACTCTAAGACATACTCTAAACACATATAATAGAACCTAAATAGAACTTATATCATGGCACAATAGTGGTAAATATCAGGCCTTATCAGGAAACTACAAAAACCCTAACCGACTCTATAGATAAATCCAACCCCTAGTGGGTTTATGAAAAGATAAAACCAACCTTAGTGGGTTTATGAAAAGATAAAACCAACCCCTAGTGGGTTTATGAAATCTAAATCCTAAAGCTAATGGGTTTTCACCCGAAATACTCTAAGACATACTCTAAACACATATAATAGAACCTAAATAGAGCTTATATCATGGCACAATAGTGGTAAATATCAGGCCTTATCAGGAAACTACAAAACCCTAACCGACTCTATAGATAAATCCAACCCCTAGTGGGTTTATGAAAAGATAAAACCAACCCTTAGTGGGTTTATGAAAAGATAAAACCAACCCCTAGTGGGTTTATGAAATCTAAATCCTAAAGCTAATGGGTTTTCACCCGAAATACTCTAAGACATACTCTAAACACATATAATAGAACCTAAATAGAGCTTATATCATGGCACAATAGTGGTAAATATCAGGCCTTATCAGGAAACTACAAAAACCCTAACCGACTCTATAGATAAATCCAACCCCTAGTGGGTTTATGAAAAGATAAAACCAACCCTTAGTGGGTTTATGAAAACATAAAACCAACCCCGAGTGGGTTTATGAAATGTTAATCCTAAAGCTAATGGGTTTTCATCCGAAATACTCTAAGACATACTCTAAACACATATAATAGAACCTAAATAGAGCTTATATCATGGCACAATAGTGGTAAATATCAGGCCTTATCAGGAAACTACAAAAACCCTAACCGACTCTATAGATAAATCCAACCCCTAGTGGGTTTATGAAAAGATTAAACCAACCCTTAGTGGGTTTATGAAAAGATAAAACCAACCCCTAGTGGGTTTATGAAATCTAAATCCTAAAGCTAATGGGTTTTCACCCGAAATACTCTAAGACATACTCTAAACACATATAATAGAACCTAAATAGAGCTTATATCATGGCACAATAGTGGTAAATATCAGGCCTTATCAGGAAACTACAAAAACCCTAACCGACTCTATAGATAAATCCAACCCTAGTGGTTTATGAAAAGATAAACTAACCCTTAGTGGTTTATGAAAAAGATAAAACAACCCCTAGTGGGTTTATGAAACTAAATCCTAAAGCTAATGGGTTTTCAACCCAAATACTCTAAGACATACTCTAAACACATATAATAGAACCTAACAGAAGCTTATATCATGGCCAAATAGTGGTAAAAATCAGGCCTTATCAGGAAACTACAAAAACCCTAACCGACTCTATAGATAAATCCAACCCCTAGTGGGTTTATGAAAAGATAAAACCAACCCTTAGTGGGTTTATGAAAAGATAAAACCAACCCCTAGTGGGTTTATGAAATCTAAATCCTAAAGCTAATGGGTTTTCACCGAAATACTCTAAGACATACTCTAAACACATATAATAGAACCTAAATAGAGCTTATATCATGGCACAATAGTGGTAAATATCAGGCCTTATCAGGAAACTACAAAAACCCTAACCGACTCTATAGATAAATCCAACCCCTAGTGGTTTATGAAAGATAAAACCAACCCTTAGTGGGTTTATGAAAGATAAAACCAACCCTAGTGGGTTTATGAAATCTAAATCCTAAAGCTAATGGGTTTTCAACCGAAAATACTCTAAGACATACTCTAAACACATATAATAGAACTAAATAGAGCTTATATCATGCACAATAGTGGTAAAATATCAGGCCTTATCAGGAAACTACAAAAACCCTAACCGACTCTATGATAAATCAACCCTAGTGGGTTTATGAAAAGATAAAACCAACCCTTAGTGGGTTTATGAAAGATAAAACCAACCCCTAGTGGGTTTATGAAATCTAAATCCTAAAGCTAATGGGTTTCACCAAAATACTCTAAGACATACTCTAAACACATATAATAGAACCTAAACAGAGCTTATATCATGGCACAATAGTGGTAAATATCAGCCTTATCAGGAAACTACAAAAACCCTAACCGACTCTATAGATAAATCCAACCCCTATTGGGTTTATGAAAAGATAAAACCAACCTTAGTGGGTTTATGAAAAGATAAAACCAACCCTAGTGGTTTATGAAATCTAAATCCTAAAGCTAATGGGTTTTCACCCAAAATACTCTAAGACATTATCTAAACACATATAATAGAACTAATAGGTTTATATTAATGGCAAATTTTTTTAGTGGAAATATCAGAGTCTCTCTTCAACAACAACCCACTTGTCTTATTTTTGTTTTTATTCTATTTGTTTTGACATTTTTTTTTTTTTTTTATATACGATGCTAAACCTATATATAAAAAAGTCTAAAAAATACTAAAATAAAGAAATTTAAAAATAGGAAATTGTTAGTGTATCAAAAGTTTTTCATACGTTATATAAATTTAATATTATTTAAAAAAAAATACAAGAGATATAATAGTTATATAGAATTTACTAAAATAATATTTTAGTGGTATCTTTTGAACCTAGAAAAATTTTTTATAAAATTAAAATATAAAATACTTTTAATCATATACTTTAATTTAATAATTTTATAATTTAATTAATCTAAAGATATAAATTCATTATAAATTAAAAAAATTCTATTTTATAGTTTTTAAACCACAATTTTTTTCAAAAAAATCAAAAAATGAAATCTTGTTAATGTAATTGCATCTGTTATGTGATATATGTGATGTTCAATATTATCACCTTTTTATCTCCTATCTCTAGAAATTATTCATATTTTTCATTATTTACAGTAATTATTATAATTCATGTTTAAAATTTTTGTAAACTTTCCATTGGGCATAATAATAAAATTATAAGAGTTTAAAAATTTTAACAACACTAAATAAATATAATTAATATATAGAGTATTTACTAAAACTCAATATTTTGTTGGTAGTGTTAAACCTACATATTTTGGAAACCTCAAAAATATTTTAATCAGATGCATTGAACTGGTCATTGTGTATGATTCAAAATTTTGAAACCTTTTTCTTTTTTCTCGGATGAAATATAGTATTTTTATTGATATGAAACATTTGTTAGTTGTTATTAATTTTTAATAATTGTAAGACTAAAACGATTTTCGCTTTACTATGATAAAGGTTTTGTCATAATTAATATAAATTTAAATGTTCTTAAAAATTTAAACAACACATAGAATAATTCAGTAATAATCTTTTCCTATATTTGAGTGAAATTTTAAAATTATGAATATTGTTTAATCATAGGTTCTTCGTTTACTATAATATGGTCAAGTGGGTTAATTTGTTTGTTATTTTATCAAAGGAATGGAGATTTCATAGTGTTATGTCTGGGATTTAGATATATATATATTTTTATGGTAATTAATTTTTAAAACATTTAAGTGAAACGGTCTTTTTTTCATGTGCATGAAGTGTCTTTCATACATTAATATACAAAAGAAAGTATTTAAATTAAATATAAATATAATAAATTTATAATAATATACAAAAATCAATATTTTTCGTTAGGTTACCCAATTTTGAAAAAAAATCATAAATATACACCTTTATAAGACATATCATGGTTACTGAATTAATGATGTCAAAGGGAGTTTGACTCTTTTTTT
>CAJHQP010005831.1:0-42776 GCA_905132765.1 Moricandia arvensis
ATCTGTTGGCGTAGAACTGATGTGGTCTATTGTAATCTACTAAGATTATTGGGTAGAATAACCAAAGCATCTGCAGAATCTGCTGCATTTTCACCCTTCACAGCTCGTTCAAGAAGATTTATGGATCCCCGAAGACGACGCCAACAACTGTCTCATGGATTACAACCGTTGTAACCCCCGTCAACAGCGCTATGATATGCTCAAATTAACTTTAAGAAACTCTCTCAAATAAGACGTTCAGTGTAGTATTAAGGATCAAATCCACAGAAACTCAATGTTTCACACAATATACTTTTGTTTGGAAGCTAGGTGTAATAATAGAAAGCAATAAGCAAGAAGTAAATAAAAGAGAGAAAGCGCTAGATCTGGAGATTATCAAACATGCATTGATAACTGAAATCATAGATGCTATGGGTTTGTTATTCTCGATTGTAGAAATCAAATCACTTAATGATAAATTTAACCAATCTCACTGCAAAGATTAACCTATTTATAGATCCTGTAAAACCAAATTTCATTACCTATTCAAACGACTAAGACAAGAATTTGAATCAGATTCGTTTTTTATACTAAACAACCTAAACCAAATCTCTTTCAGAATAAGATATTATCTCAGCATGATTCGGTTCAAGAAATGGATTACAACTATCACATGATCTAGAATTCAGATTGCCAATCCGAATTTTGGTTTACAATCAATCTTGGTAAAGAATAATCAGATAACCCTACTAGTTCTATAAATGAATAGTTCATCATAAACCTTGGACAAAACATACTCTGAATAGATCGCAAATAGAATAACCAACAGAAGTTCCAAGAAAACTCTGAAGCAATTCTTCTCTTCTCTCAAAAACTAAAACAAATCTTAGCCGTCAACAATGGCTTAGTATCAGTAGAAATAGGGTAAAACACATCCACAGACTCAGATATTTTTATAGAATAAGAGAAAAAGGATAAGAATCTAAGAGAAAAAAGAAGAGAATCCGAGATTTAGAGAGGAGAATGCTTGATGTTCATGATGAACAAGGGAGAGAGAGAGTAACTCGAAATGTTTTCTTGTTTATTACTCTGAGCATAAGTTACAATATATAGAGGAAGAGACTTAATTTAATCCACAACCAGTCATAAGAGGAATGGTAATCAAATGGTTAACGTGTATACATTAGGGAGTAGGCGCGCCTGGTTTTGAATACTTGGCTGAGGAAGCTTGATGCCTTTGGCATCTTGACTTGATCATTTCTCCTTTCCAGCTCGTAGACAGACTGTAAAGGTTAAGCCTTCCCCTTCCTTATCTGAAACCTTATCCTCCTTCTTTACTGATCAAACCCAATTTAACCTTCCTTTTAACCTCCCATGCTTTTACTTTAGCTTCCTTTCTTCCCTGCGACTCAAGTTCGAACCCAGGAAGCCACAGATGATAAACTGTACGGCCAAAGGCCATCCGTATAGTTTGCCCTATTTTTGCCCAAGACCAAAAATGTTTTTGGTCGAGATAAAGTGGGTTTGGGTCGAGTGATCCGTACTGTCCGTACACTCACCCTAAATTTCCACCAACTTCCTCTTGATCTCATTTCTCATACTAAGTAACCGCATCTTCTTTATTTACTTAGATCAACACTCCTTCTCAAGCTTGACCATGTGGAACAAGTCAAGCTTGGAATGTCATGAGATCTTCCTCATTAAAAATCTCACCAAAGGAAAACCCTTTGATGAGGGAAAAGTGTAAAGACCTCATGACGAGGGGATCAATTGCTTGTAGTAAGGTCAATGAGTCCTAGTCTGGTGTGAATGGACTCCATAACCTTTTGTCTTGCTGCCTTAGTGAATACATCTGCCAATTGGTCATCACTTCTTGTGTAGCATGGTAAGATCTCCCCAAGGCCAATCATCTGTCTTACTTTGTGGCAGTCCACTTCAATATGCTTGGTTCTCTCATGGAACACTAAGTTTGTTGCAATTTGGATGGCCGCCTGGTTATCACAGTGCATAGTCATTGGTGTAGCTTGCTCAATTCCCAAATGCTTCAGTATCCCTTTGATCCATACTAGTTCATTTGTCAACTTCAACATGGCTGTATGCTCTGCATCAGCACTTGAACAAGAGACCACTTTCTGCTTCTTGCTTTTCAAGTGACCAGGTTCCCTCCAATGAAGGTGCAATAGCCTGTGGTGGACTTTCTATCAGCTCTATCTCCTGCCCAATCTTCATCACAATAGCCTACTACTTCAGTACTCTCATTACAGCCCATCCACACTCCTTGGCCTGGTGATCCATTAAGGTAGCTTAGAATCCTGTCCACCGTCCTCCAGTGATGTTCCCTTGGTTCTTGCATATGTTGGCTCACCTGGTTCACAGCAAAACAAATATCAGGACGAGTAATGGTCAAATAGATTAGCTTACCAACCATCCTCCTATAGAGTTTAGGATCTTCAAAGAGTTGGATGTTCTCAATCTCCCCCTCACGTGGAACATTATACCCATCCTCCAGTGGAATTTTGGATGTCTTTCCACCAAATTTACATGCATCTTTCAAAAGATCAAGTGTATATTTCCTTTGGGAAATGAATAATCCTTCCTTGGATCTACATATCTCAATTCCAAGGAAGTATTTCATCTCCCCTAAGTCTTTGATTTCAAACACAGATTTCAAATAGTCTTTTGTATCTTGTATACCTTCTTTGTCACTTCCAGTTATGATGATATCATCAACATAAACTAGAAGGACAATGATACCTGAGGCTGTGGTAAGAGTGAAGAGGGTGTGATCAACCTCTGATTTCCTGAAGCCTAGCCTATTTAGAGGAGAATAATCTGTAGCGGATCATTGTAAGAGTCGAAATACAAGACTGTCGTCGATCGACGAGACAACCTTGGCATCAACCGAAGTTCCATGACCATGATCGATCGATGTTGCACATCTGACATCGAACGATGACCAATTCACAGACAGCCGATTTCAAGCCCAAGTTAGAGACATGACACAAGATTATAAGATTACCCCCGGACGAGTTTTGACCTAGACTTTAGGGTTTTATATTTATACTTTATGTATTACACCAAAAAGGCTTTGCTGTACTGGAGTGTTGGGTGCTAGTAAGTGTGCTTTGTGTATGTGTGAACACCAACACTCCATCATAGTTGTAGTATTTTTTAGGGAGAAGATTCATAACTCCTTAGGGAGATTTGTATTGGAACCCCAATATTTTATCTATGCATTACATTCAGATTATTATTCTTACTTTGATTATGTCTGAGTAGTTACCCATTACATTTAGGGTTGAATGATAGCAATCATGAATTAGCCCAAAAGTAGGATTACTAGTTAAGTTAATATCCATCAATTGAGTTGTGCTTAATGCTTGCATTTTAGAGTTGCTAACTAGGATCTCGAAAGTAGGACATGGACGACTACGAGAGTAGGTTCTGTGCAAGAATAGACTCCATAAAACTAGGTTGTTAGGCGGCATGCGAGAGCTGATCTAATTAGCTTGGTGAACATATCAAATCTCGTTTACACTTCCTTCTGATTTCACTGTCGATCGACATAAGGCCTTAGCCGTCGATCGATGGTCTTTCTTTTTGCTCGCATACGAGAGTTGGAGTTAAAAGGGTCAGAATAGTTAATATTTGAGTTTTAGAATATTTACATATTTGTGCATCTTATCCCCTATGATTCATGAAGCTTGAAACCATAGATCTAACATATTTACATTTACATCTAGTTAGATTATTAACATATTTCCATATTTACATTATTAGCATACTCTCATATTTACATGACTAGCATATTTCTATATTGCATTTACACCTTCTGATAAGGAATATTTCCTTAAACAAATTATTAGGTACCAATATATATAATCACCTAGCTTAGTCTTTAGAAATAAGAAATCTATTGTGTGCCATTGTTCTTTGTGGATTTTATCCCTAAGTACTATACATAATCTCTCTTGGTAAGAGTATTGTTTTGTGTGTTAGGATTAAGGGTTCATTTGGCAGTTAATTGTTTAGGATATTTATACCCTGCCTAGAACAGTAAACACACCCCATGTTAGTTAGTGATAACACTCAAATTACCCTATGAGCAACTTTACTCTCTCAAATAATAGAATCAATTGTAGTACTTAGGGATTAAATCCAGAGGGAGCGCCGCGGGCACACAATAGACTTAGAAATATTAAGATTAAACTAGACAAGTAATTTCAAAGCAATAAACAGTAAATCAAGGGTGTGTGGTCTTCCTAGAACTCGAATACTAAAGGAAGATATCCAGCTATGGCTGCGAGTCTAATCAGATGACTTAGTCTTTGGTCCACCCGTCGATCTGCGAGCAAAGAACGAGTGTCAAATGATACTATGGTAAGAATGTCCATCGATACTACCTTAGACAAGCATTATTGTCCTAATCGATATGTTCACTAAGTTATTCTAGACCAGCTTTCACATGCATCTAACAACTTGGCTCGACAGAATTATTATCAAGTATAGATCCTACCATGGCATTTATCTATATCATATTTTCAGTGTTCTAATTAGCTACTCTAGAACACAAGAAATGAGATTAATTCTGATGAAAGATCCTTATGGCTTCATCCTAGCAGTTATATGTTAGCAATACATATAAACCCTAATAAAACCCTAAATCTAACAAGGGGAGCTACTCATACATGATTAAGCAAATGATAATGAATATCTCAATAGAATGCATAAATAGAATAAGGTTAAGAAACAATGGAGTTCCAATACAAATCTTTGAAGGATTCTTGATCTTTACTCCAAAAATACTAAAAACCCTAGAATAATATGAAAGCTTCAAAAGATTCTCTGCTCTACCTAAGAGGCGTGAGGCACATAAATAATAGGTATTAGGCCATTTAGGGATAGTCTTGTAATTCTGTGGGACTTCTAGGCTTCAAGTCGGTCATGAACAAGTCATCTCATTTATTCGCGTCACTGTCGATCAACACACTTCCTAAATCTCGACTCTGACTTCTAATTCTTCAACAGCTACGAGTTTTTTCATCATTAAGCTCTAGAAATCTCACAATCTCCAGATTTCTCCGAAATATACCTATACCTGAAAAGACTCCAAAACATACTGCAGACACATATAATAGTATCTAAAAAGCACATATACTATGGGTGAAAACTGGTAAATTACATAGTTTATCAACTCCCCCATACTTATCTGTTTGCTTGTACTCAAGCAAAGAATATCTCCATCTCAAAAAGGTTTAAAATCGCAGGGACTCACACAATCTTTAACTCACTACTATCACCTCTGGAATGCTGCAGCCACATCGAATCAATGCTAATCTTAGAGGTACTTTATATACCATATCCTAACTTAACAACCAAATCAATTCTAGCCAACAACTTAGCAAATATTTTTCTGACTCACCCTCTACTAACATCATTCTTACATATAAAAAGGTGAAGGCTTTACCTTGGGAGATAGATAAAAGGACACACGGACTCTTACTCAAGCAAGTTTTTGAACATACGTCTCTGATCCATTTATTCCCTTGTTCTCTCTTCTCTGAATCTTTTTCTTCCTATTTGTTTTATAAATCCAAAAAATCAATGATACTGATGCATTCCATCTTGTTCATCTTCTATTTCTTTCTTTTGACAAAGTGTAGGCAAGTAATGGAGTCACCGGTAATGAACCTACCCCTCGCTTCCATAGTGTGTGATCATTCCTTTCTGAATTAGAATAATGGGGTCATCGGTAATGTACCTACCCCTCTGTATCTTTCAGGAAATAATCTCAATCTTTTCTTTTATAGATGCCAAAGAGAGAGAAAGAAGGAAACCAGAAACACACAGACTTTTACCTTGTAAAACATGTAGGAAGAATCCAATCCATTGTATACCATGCCTCATAGAAAGAAAATTAAGTTTAATTAGGTTGGAGGTCAGCTTTGGTTTCTTTAAACATTCTCAGCAAGTGTGGATACAACTGGCATGTGATCCACTTTTTTCTCTAGTACACTTTGCAGTCAATAAATCTAAGAATGGTGCTATAAAGTGGTTAGATAATAAGTAAAAATTGAAAATGATCATAATCCCCTTCTTTGTTCTATAAAAACTTAATAAAAAATGAAGATAAAGCTCAAATAAAACATAATATCAGTAAACCTTCCCAAGACTTAAACAACAATGTCCCTAGCGTTATACAATCTCAGAATGGTGGAAAAATAAAACATAAGGACAAATTTCAACATGTAAAAATGGTTTACCTACTCGCTGATTTTGAGTGTTGACCGACACAGTTAAGTGACGATCGATCGATGCTCGGGTTGGTCCATGGATCGGGTCTTTTTTTACCTGAAATATATTAAACATGAAAAGTTGGTAAAAATGAAATTAAAAACTTACTAAATGGGTTGCCTCCCATCAAGCGTTTGTATATAGTATATAGCTTGACGTTTTTGATATTTTGGGCCAGTATGAAGGTAATGGAGCACTTGTTGGAAAACAAATATCCACATCTTCTCTGCTCATCTCGAATGAGGTGCCTACAAATCATTTGATGGCTTCTTCTCCTTTGGTTATTTTCTTTTGTTGCCTCTTTATAATCTCATGTGTGTAACCCAATTTAAGTTGTAGCTCTTCCATACATTTTTTGATCCATCCAATGTAGGTGTTGAGAGGATAGTAGATTGCATCAATCTTCTTGTAGAACTCAACAAACATCCTCAGTTGAGCTATGTAGATGTCAGTTGTCATCTTTTCAATTTGTTCTTTTCTGTAGATGTTAGGTGCTGGCCAAACTGGGTTCTCTAACTAAAGACGCCCCTCATATTGTAGTAGACTGAGGTAGACCTTTCATGTACCATGAGTCATCTCCAGAATGTCTGCTATTTCTTTCTTGGAAACATTGACGACCCTCTCATATTTTGCATGTGTGTGCCGCATCTGATCTCTAATAACTCCAAATTCATCTGCTGAAAGAACACCTTATGGTTGTTTAGATCTCATGAATCTTGGATGTGTAGATGGTTATTCTGTGTAGAATCGTCTAGACTCTGGGAATGATGGGGTGTCGATCGATGACGGATGTTGGATGTCGATTACTGCTTCATATTCGTTTTGTGCTCTTCCGATGTTGCTACAATGATTTTTTCCTTAATTGTGGATTTAATCAAAGAAGCTTCTCAGTATTCTAGAATTGCAGGTTTATCGATCGATGCTCTTGGTTGGGGTCGATCGAAGCTTCTCCATCATCTTCGTACTTTGTGCAAGAATCAAAATAACAAACTGCCACAAACCCTGGATCATCTCCTATCTCAATGTAGGACATGTTTCGCTTGGCTACTTTGATATGGTCATAGAAATCAAACTGACTATAAGTGAAAAATATAGCCAATTTGTTTTCATATTGCAAACAGCTTCTACAGTAGTGATGAAGGTTCTCCCAAGTAGTAGAGAAAACATTCAGTCGATCTGAATGGCTATAACATGAAAATCTACAGGAACTAAGGCATTGCAAATTTGTACCTGAAGGTTTCTGACAATCCCTCCTGAATTTACCTTGGACCAATCCACAAAAGTGAATGAATCCCTAGAAGATTCTATCTTCAGACTCATATTCTCAGCAATAGACTTGGGCATAATGCTGACTAAAGAACCCGTATTGCAGAGGGCATTAGGGTAGTTTTGACCTCCAATCATGCAAGGAACTACGAAATTCCCAGGACCACTCTTGTTCTTCAGTGTAATCCTCTTCTTCATCTTCTCTCTGATCTGATGGAACATAGCTCAATGTCCTCATTTGTCTCTTTTTCTCTCTCTGAAAAACATCCATAACCGGTGGGCCCAGTAAGCTTCATCGAATGGCATGTTAACATGAATCATGCCCAACCTCTTGGTGAAACTATCGAGCTCTTTCTCCTTAGCTACGCTTCTTAGATTCTTAGGAACCTTTTCTTCTTTCTCTTAGAAACTTGTTCATTTGTAGCCTGGTCAATGATCATAGGTCTGGTGCATCTTCATATTGCTGGTCAGTGTCCCCTGTAGGTTTTGATTATATTTTACATCAATACTTGGCAATTACATTCGGTGGATAACCGGGGGGTGTCGATCGACGAACATGTGTGGGTGTCGGTCGATGCTTGCCATTTCCAAAAATTACACGGATTCAGAATGGGATGTCGATCGGTGCTCGGCTTCTGATATCGATCGTCGATCTTTCTCGGATGTCGATTGATATTCTGTTTCGGGTGTCGATCGACACCAATGAAAACCGCCAAAGGACATACAAATTTTGACTTGAAACTCTTCTTCTTGGTGTTTCTCCTCCTTCACCACTTGCCAAAATAATCATCTATAGTGCATACACGTGGTGTTTCTGTCCAGCCTCTCCTTTTCCAAAATCAGTGCTTCCCGCCTTCTCACAGCTTCAATGGTCTGAACCACTTGACTCTCTAACTTCTTCACATGGGTGTTGAGAGCTTTGAACTTGTCATTCAGGTTGGTGTATACAACATCTATTTTCCCAAGTGTATACAACATATATTTTCCAATTGAAATCCTCTGTCAACTTCTCAAGACTCTTAAGAATATGATCAATCATACTCTCTATCTTGCTTCCTTGAGTTGCTGGTGGAAAATTTTGGTAAGAAGAAGCTCCATAGTTCATGTTACTACTGTTGTTGTTGCAGTAAGAGATCTGGTGCTGTGAACTCTTGTTGTAATTACCCCTTTTACAAGGGCCATAGGAGTTCATGTGTCAACTCTGATTCCCACACTTCTGAAAACAAGTACCACTATTGTATTTCACATCCTCTTCATCGCCCTTTTCATTGGTGGTATCAACAACCTCTTCATCTTCTGAAAAACACACCTGCTTCTCGAGAAGCTTGTGAACACTGTCCAGCTTGGCCCTAACTTCATTCATCTGCTCCTTACGAAGGATAGCAGCGATACCTTCCTCTCCAAATCAGTGTCCTTGGTGGTATTGATAAATGCCAAGTTCTCAATAAGTCTCACAGCCTCTTCTAGATTACTAGTGTTGAAATCTCCATCAATAGCATTGTCTTGAGCCATCTGATAAACCACAGCAATGCCTCTGAAGAAGGTACTAAGTAGCTGAAACTAGTTGAATCCATTGTGTGGATAGTCTCTCTGATATGACTTGAATCTGATCCAAGAGCTCTTGAAAGAATTGGCAGGCTCCTTTGTGAATGTAGCAATTCTTTTCTTCAAGTTTTCAGATCGAAAATAATTAAGGAAATCACACAGGAGTAGTTCCCACGCTCCCTGTGGATTCGATCCCTAAATACTACAATTTGACCTCTGTTGGAAAGAGTAGGTTCGTAGGGTTAATTTGATAGAGTTTGCATTAAAATACATAAGAACCCTCCTGTCAACAGGCTCTGGTTCCGGTTCAAGCCTCTCCATGATCACTCCATCCCCTCCTCCTTTTAAAGGATTTGACCTCAAATCCAGTAATCTGAAACAAAAGGGATCAAGTCAGAAATGTTGAAAGTTCAAATTATATTCCACTTACCTGGAAGTTCGATCTTGTATGCATTGTTACCATGACTTTGAATGGACCCTCAGCTTTTGGACATCAGTTTAGACTTCCTTTCATAGGAAAACGATCCTTCCTTAGGTAAATCAACACTAAGCCCAATGGTTCGAGCACCATTTATCTTCAGCTCTTGTTCTTGTATTTCTCATACAACTTGGTGCATCTCTCAATGTTCCTCCGAACCTGCTCATGCAAAGATTTAACAAATTCGACTTTATTCTTGCCATCAAGGTTAGTTTGTTCCTTTAAAGGTAAAGCAAGCATATCCAAAGGGGACAATGGGTTAAACCCATAAACAACTTGAAATAGAGAGAAACTAGTAGTTGAATGCAGTGCACGGTTGTAAGAAAACTCAACATGAGGCAAACAATCTTCTCAACCCTTAATATTTTTCTTAATAACAGTACGCAATAGATTGGATAATGTCTTGTTCACAGTTTCCGTTTGCCCATCAGCTTGAGAATGACAAGTCGTAGAGAATAGCAACTTAGTTCCTAGTTTACCCCATAATCTTTCAAAAGTGACTAAGAAACTTAGTATCTCCATCCGACACAATAGTCCTAGGAATTCCATGCAGCCAAACAACTTCCCTAAAGAACAAATCAGTTATCATGGATGCATCATCAGCTTAAGACAAGGTCTAAAGTGTGCCATTTTAGAGAACTTATCAACAACTACAAATATGCAATCACGACCTTTTCTAGTCCTAGGAAAACCTAACACAAAATCCATCGAGACATGTATACATGGTTCAGTGGAAATAGGTAGAGGAGTATACAAATGGGTTGTACCCGGAACATGCCATGTTTTCACGTGACACACCTACCACAAACTCACTCCACATCTTGTTTCATCCTAGGCCAGAATAAATGTCCTTTATGGCTCCTAAGGTCTTGGCAATACCAAAGTGCCCAATAGTCCACCACCATGCGCTTGTCAAACAAACAACTCCCTTAGAGGGCAAGCAGGCACACAAAACCGACTCTCATAGAAAGAAACCCATCCATCTGATAAAACTTTCCTTGTGCCTTCTTGTTGGTCTCTCTATAGAATTCTTGAAAGTGCGGGTCCTCTTAATAATACATCTTGACCTGATCAAACCCGAGCAATCTTGTTTACACAAACGAAAGCAAAGCACGCCTTCTTGAAAGAAAATCTGCCACAAGCATTCTCTTTGCCTTGTTTGTATCGGATCACATAAGAAAAGTTTTCAATAAATTCAACCCACCTTGTGTGTCTATTGCTAAGCTTTTGTTGCCCCTTCAAGTTCTTGAGAGATTCATGATCATTATGAATTACAAATTCCTTCGGCCATAGATAGTGTTGCCAAATCTGAAGAGCCCTCGCCAACACATAAATCTCCTTATCATATGTTGGATAGTTCAAGGTGGCTCCTCCAGTTTTCTCACTGGAGTAGGCTATAGGCCTTTTGTCTTGCATAAGAACATCCCCAATTCCCACTCCTAAGCGTCGCACTCGATCTCAAAGGTCTTGGAGATGTTTGGTAGCACAAGTAATGGTGCATTAATCTGCCTTTCCTTTAGCAACTAAAAAGTCTCTTCTTAAGCTTCACCCCATACAACAATACGCTCTTCTTGATCACCCCAGTCGGTGGTGAAGCAATCATGCAAGACCATGGAAGCTACAGACCTCTCCAATTGTCTTAGGTGCCGGCCAATCCTTGATGGAATTCACCTTCTCACTATCAAATTGTACGCTTGGAGAGGTAATCACAAAGCCTAAGAAGACTAGACATTCAGTTCCAAATGATTGCTTCTCTCGGTTTACATAGAGAGTCTCCTTTCTAAGCACCTCCAGCACCTTCTTCAAATGCTCTAAGTGTTCTTCCATGCTCCGGCTATAGATGAGAATGTCATCAAAGTAAACGAACACAAACTCTCCAATGTAGCTTCTAATCATGTGATTCATCAACCTCATGAACGTGCTTGGTGCATTGGTTAGATCAAACGGCATTACCAGCCATTCATACAAACCATGTTTGGTCTTGAAAGCAGTTTTCCATTCATCTCCTTGTTTCATTCTGATCTGTTGGTAACAACTCTTGAGATCTATCTTGGAGAATTAACAAGATCCATGAAGCTCATATAGCATGTCATCCAAATGGGGTATTGGATGCCTATACTTCACAGTGATATTGTTGATAGTCTGGCAATCCACACACATTCTCCAGCTTCCATCTTTTTGGGAACCAACAAAACTGGAATAGCAAAAGGACTCATACTCTCTTGGATGTGCCCTTTTTCGAACAGCTCGTCCACTTTCTCTGGAGCTCCTGAGTTTCATCCGGATTGGTTCTGTAAGCAGGTCGGTTGGGTAAGTATGATCCTGGTACAAAGTCAATCTGATGTTCAATGCCCCTCACCGGTGGCAACCCCATTGAATTATCCTTAGAAAATACATCCATATAATCCTACAGAAGATGCTCGTTCTCTCCCAGAAGTTCCGGAAAAGGGTTAAAAGAAGTTAGTAAACCCCTATACATAAGTATAACCAGGGATTTCTGACTAAACATGATGTGTTTTATGTCACTAGAAGTAGCAAGGAGACTAGATCCTTTAACCTTGCTTGGTTTAGACTCTTGTTGAGCAGAAACTTGCTTATGGCTTTGCTTGATGAACAAACGTGTGTTGATTAGTGAAGCCATTATGAATGACCCTTGTATCAAACTACCACGGCCGCCAAACCAAGATATGACTAGACTCCATAGAAAGCACATCACACATGATCTCATTCGTGTACTGCCCAATGGCTAATGGAACCTGGACCCTTTGAAGAACTTTCATCTCCCCATCCTCATTAAACCACTGCAGCATGTAAGGTCGTGGATGTTCTTGAATCTTCTGCCCAAGCTTCTCAACAAGTTTTTTACTTGCTGCATTAGTGCAACTCCCTCCATCTATGATGAGGCTACACAGCTTGTCTTGGATAAGACACCGAGTGTGGAACAGGCTCTCCCATTTTTCTTGGTCTTCCACCTTATATGGGGTATTCAAGGCTCTTATAATAACCAACAGCTTGCCCTTAGCTGGATACACCATAGTTTCTTCATCAGACAGTCTGTCCTCTTCCTCATCTTCAGAAACAATCTTGCCCGTGTCCAAGATGACCATGATCCTTTTGTTGGTACACTCATTGGTGTATTGACCAAATCCTTGACACTTGAAGCACTTGACGTTCCGGGATTTAGGAGTACTGGCCACTCCTTTAACTTTCTCATCAGAGGTTGTGGAGATATTCTCTTTGACCTTGTGGTAAGATTTTCATCCTTAAAAAAGTATGACTTGGAAGATGATCAGTACTGGTTCTTGGTAAAGGCTCACCTCTGTTTGTTTCTCAATGAGATTGGCTTTGTGCAAAAAATCCTCAATGTCCTCATACTCGTGCATCTCTAGGAGATCTTGGATATCTCGGTTCACGAGAAATTGTGGCCTCAGCGTCCTCTTGCATACCATCCTTCATCATTAGTGTTTCTAGTTCCTGATAGTAATCTCAGAGTTCCGTGAGTAAGCCTCCTTAGCTTCTGGTGGAACTTTCTATGGTAATGGGTCGGTACAAAACGCTTCTTCATGAGGGTTTTCATCTCGAACCACGAAGTGGCTTGTGGCTCACCATTGCGTCTTCTAGTCTGGCAAAGCTGATCTCACCGGCTGATTGCCGTAACAACAAAACTCTGTGGCTGTAAGTCGGACCTTCTTCTCTTCATTATACTTTTGACACCCAAAAACCATCTCCATCTTTTTCTCCCATTTAAGGTAAGAATTCGTGTCGCTCTTTCCATGTAACGGAGTATCCTAAGTTTCAAACTGCCCAAGTTCTCTTCTCTCCTTGGACGTTCTCTGCTAGCTTCTTGATCTTCTCCTGAGGAAGATCCTTGATCATCAGCTACACGTCTACACCTCCATGCTTGTATGCTCCTGCCACGATGAGCATCATCACCCTGAAAGAAAGAATTATTTCTCATTTGGTTAGCATTAAACACTCTAGTAATTTCAGAGATAAGAGCCTCCATCTGGATTTGGTTCAGCGGATGGGCAGGAGCAGTAGTGGGGCTAATCTGACATGGTCCTCATCCACGCGTTCTCGTCCATGCCGTTAGACATAATCCTGAAAATCACTTAACACACGCAATACAAGTAAACTCAGATTTATGGTATGACTCTGAAGATCCCGGTCTTCCTACTCGTTCAGCAGTGAGCAAAGCCTGTAATCAACAAGGACTAGGTCCCTACCCAAAATGTTTTAAAATATAAAGATTGCAATATTTTTGGTGTTAGATCGTATTAACCTCCTGACCGGCTTTCTCCTTGGTCGACTAGATTTCTCTCAGTCTTTTGTTTTCTTTGTTTTTTTTTGTTTTGACTATAGGATGGCCCGGTATGACTATTACACAAGATAGAAAGAAATAATTGTTTAGGTAGATTTGAGATTTCAAAGAAAAACCCTAACCCTGCAAGTAGCTCTGATACCACTTGGAATGATCTTGGTTAGTCTCGACCCAGTTTCTCTTGAAGGTGGATGAAGGGTGAATAGATCAAAGGCTTGATGGCTCTCCTTTTAGTCTGGATGAACTTCACGCAGAGGTATGGAAGATCCTTTGAGCTTTTTATATGATTCACAACCACAAGTGTAACCTTGTTTATTGGTTGCAAACAGAACTCGTCTGGGAGATTCCTCTTCCTTGTGATAGAACGAGAGAGAGACTCCTTAAATAAATACTTAGTTTATAGCTTGCTTAAATCATCAGCATACATAGATTTATATAAAAAGCTCAAGTATAAGTGAAATGGAAAACCTAGTCAGCCCCTTTGATAAAAGGAAGCAACACAAGCGACTTTAACATAAACAGAAAACTTGCAAAACACAAAAAATGAAAATTAATCCTTCACGATCAAAATGGAAATATTGAACCAAGTGGTCGAGTCCTCTTGGTTCCCTTCTCCTTCTTCAGCCCTTTGGTGCATTGAAACCCCACAGTTTGATTTAGGGCCTTGAACTTCGATCTTGTGGTCGGAACAAAAGAAAAAGAAATCGGGTGGTCCTTTCCTTTTTCCTCTCGTCCATCTTTTCCTTTTTTGTCTGCGATGGAGACTTCTCGACCATCTATTTTTCTTCTTGTTCCAAGCTCTTAATATGTTTTGCAAGTAACTAAAAAAGAAAGTAAACCCTACAAGAAACCTATTAATCAAGTCTAATGGCGAATCTAATGCTCCCCAGCAACGACACCAAAATTTGATATTACTCAAATTAACATATTAGCAACTTTACTCTCTCCAATAAAAGGATTAGTTTTAATACTTTGGGATAGAATCCACAGGGAATGTGGGCACACAATAAACTTATAAATATTAGGATTACGCTAGGAAATTGATTGAGAATTGGTTTGTGACTTTATGAAAATGAATAGCTAGATCTAGGGTATCAGGTTATAGTTTTGTAAAATAGATGCTCAGGGTGTGTGGTAAATCATCCTAGAACTCGAATACTAAAGCAAGATATCCAGCTATCACTCCGGGTCTAATCATATGACTAAGTCTTTGGTCAGCCGTTGATATGCGAGCAAAGAACAAGTGTTGGTCGATATTATGGTATGAGTGTCGATCGATACTACCATAGACAAGCATTGTCGTCCTTATCAATATGTTCACTAAGTTAATAAGACCGGCTTTCACGTGCATCTAAAAACCTAGCTCACCAGAATTATTATCAGGTATAGATCCTACCATAGTATTTACCTATATCCTCAAGGTTCTGGTTAGCTACTATAGAACACAAGCAATGAGATCAATTCTGATGAAGGATCCTTATGGATTTACTCTAGCATTTCTTTTTTTTACCAATACATATAAACCCTAATAAAACACTAAATCTAACAAGGAGAACTACTCAGACATGATCAAGCAAATGATAATGAATATCTCAGTAGAATGCATAAATAGAATAAGGTTAAGATACAAGGGAGTTCCAATAAAAATCTCTGAAGAAGTCTTGATCTTCTCTCTATAACTACTAAAAACCCTAGAATAATATGAAAGCTTCTAAAGATTTTCTCCTCTGCCTAAGGGATGGCAAAGCAAATAAATAGTAGGTATTATGTTGTCAAGGGGGTAGTCTTGTAATTCTTTAGGATTTCTTGGCATCAAGTCGGTCACGAACAATCACCTCACTTACTCGCGTCATTGTGATCGATACCAACAAGGTGTTGTTGATCGTCACACTTCCAAAAGCTCGATTCTGACTTCTAAATCTTCAACAGGTTACAAGTTTCCTCATCATTAAGCTCGAGAAAGCTCCATAATGTCCACATTGCTCCAAAACATACCTAGAACTGAAAGGACTCTAAAACAGACTCAAAACAAATATAATAGTATCTAAAAAGCACATATACTATGGGTGGAAAGTAGTAAAATCCATAGTATATCAGTTATATCTCAGTGCGGTGAGTGCATCTACGCTTGTGTGTTGTCTATTCGAGGAACCTTAGTTAACTCGAAAAACTCGAACTCTTTGCTAGATCTTGACAAATTTGTGGTAACCGTCCATTCATTCATTTTTTCTTCGTAATCGCCATCAAATTACTGGTGACGAGTTATAAGTCATAGAAAACTTGGATGGTTTTTTATTTATTTGCAAGCCGTAATCCCGCAATGAAAGATTCATAATCGACTTCATTTTTTATAGCGACGAATCCCAATTGGAATGACTGCCTCAGAATTGTGGAATAATTACACTGACTCAATATCCTTTATTTGGTGATTCTTGATTGACGTGCGTGATCTAGTTCTCTCTGGGGAGGTTCAGGTCTTGCTCCTACTCTAGAGAAAGCTCGATGATAAATTAGGTCAACATCTAAGACTTGGCGCTTGACCATCTCTTGTAGGTAATGTCATGTTCGTTTAGTTCATTCACCCACTTTGACTACCTTCCAGACTGGTTGATGTTGTGTGTTACTGTTCTAAGAAAATGATTAGATAAGATAACAACCAATGTGACTATAAATAAGGTCTTAGACTCCTTTAAGAAGTGATAACATCGAGAGCCTTCTTTCCAATGTCGACTAATGCATCTATGTGTTTGTCAATAGTTTTCTGATGTAAATGATCGCGCTTCTTCTCCCCCTCAATATTCTTTGATAAGTATGCTGCTAACTGCAAGAGATGACACTGACATAGAGATATCGGGTGTCTCTTTCTTCTGGTTTTTCCAACATTGAAGAAATTGTTAGGTAGGCTTTGAGATGTGAAAGTTCTACCTCACACTTCCCTTTTCAGAAGAATTTCTTGTTTTCTCATAGGATTTGATAAGAGATGGTTGCTATGCTGATTGTGACTAGGTGACATGGTGTGTTATTTTTCTAGTAGGGTATGAATATTCTAAACAATTAACTATCAAATTAACCCTAATCATAACACACCAATAATATTCTTGGCAAGAGAGATCATGTGTAGTACTTAGGGATCGAATCCACAGAGAACAATGGCACACAATAGATTTCTTATTTCTAAAGACTAGTCTAGGTAAATATATATATTTAGTAGCAAACAATCAGTTTAAGGAATTATTCTTTATCAAGAGGTACAAATAAATATCGAAATATGATAATAATATAAATATGGATATATGCTATTAAACTAACTAGATGCAATTGAAAGTATGCTAGACCTAGGGTTTCAAGCTTAATGGATTATAAGGAATATGAAGCACGAAAATGTAAATATTCTAGAACTCAAATATTAACTATTTTGACCATTTTAACTCCAACTCTCGTATGCGAGCAAAAGAAAAGACCATTGATCGAAGGTGAAATTAAAAGGAAGTGTGAACGAGATTTGATAAGTTCACCAAGATAATTAGACCAGCTCTCGCATGCGCCTAACAACCTAGTTCAATAGAGTCTATTATGGCACAAAACTTACTCTCGTAGTCATCCATGCCTTACTTTCGAGATCCTAGTTAGATACTCTAGAATGCAAGCATTAAGCACAAATCAATTGATGGATATTAATTTAACCTAGAAATCCTAGTTTTGGGTTAATCCAGGCTTTTCAATCCTAAATCTAGTTGACAACTACTCAAATATAATCAAAGCAAGAACAATAGTCTGAATATAATGCATAGATAAAATATTGGGGTTCCAATACAAATCTCCTAAGGAGTTGTGAATCTTCTACCCGAAAAACCTTAAATCTATAATAGAAAACTAAAACTCTCCAGGACTCTCTGTTTTGTGTAATACATAAAGCATAAATACAAAACCCTGAAATCTAGGTCAAAACTCATCCAGAAAATCTTCGTAATTTGTCTCTAACTTGGGTTTGAAATCGGTTGTCTGTGATTTGGTTGTCGATCGATGGCAAGTGTGCAGAATCGATCAATGTTGTTCTTGTAACATCGGTCGACGCTAAGATAGTGTCGTTGATCGACGACAGATTCTTCTTCTCTAAATGTTTCAAACCTATTAATCAAGTCTAATAGCGATCCTCGCTCCCTGGCAACGGCGCCAAATTTGATGTATCTTTTATTATGCACTCTCAAATTAAGCCAATAAGCTACTTTTCACTTTCTCAAATAAGAGGTTCAGTTGTAGTATTTAGGGATCGAATCCACAGAGAGAGTGGACACAAAATAGACTATAGATGTTTAGATTAAGCTAGGCAAATAGTTTATTAAAGAAGTAATAGCATACAAGTAAGCATGTGATTGGTTTGATAACAATAAGATGAAATAGCTAGGTCTAGGGATTTATCAATCAATAGATTCAAAACACAAATCAAGGATGCTAAGGGTTTTATAGATCAAATTCTAGAACTCGAATTCAATAACCAAGTAATCCAGCTCTCGCATGCAATTACTAATCAGATGCCTAAGTTCTATGTTCCAGCTCTCACATTCAAACAAGGATCGAGTGTCAATTGATACCAATGCTTGGGTATCAATCGATACTACCTCAGAAAAGCATTAACACACATATCGATAATATTCAACAAGATCCTAGATCAATTCTCGTATGCGCCTTGATATCTAATCCACACAGGGCTCGGGTTCCGTTAATTAATTGCACTCTCATGCCTCTCAATTGTCCTATAATTCTAGGTTCAAGCAATCAGTCACGCTCTCGTGCTATTCCACTACTCTAGATCCTAGTATTAAAAGCCATCCTGGTGTAGAGATCCATAGATAACCTCGCAATCCTATGACTATCAGTTTGACATTAAGAACGTGAAATCCCTAAAACCTAACAAGATGATTACTCATACATGAAAGCAATAACACAAATCATAGTCTAAATAAATAATAGATATAGAGGGCTCCATAGGTTATGTTGTTGTTGTAGGGTCTCTGCTGCTGTGATCCTTGGTTGTAGCTACTCCTATAACTAATGCCATAAGAGTTTCGGTTGCTATGGTTCCCATATCTCTGGAATCCATTTCCACCAACAGAGTTCACATCCTCTTCTTCACCTTTCTTATTGTCAGATCCTATAGCTTCTACACCTTCTGTGAAGCTAACTTGCTTCTTCAGAAACCTCTGAAAACTGTCCAACTTGGCTTTTCCTTATTCCACATGATCCTTGGTCAGTGTAGGGACTGATTTCTTCCTCTCATGATTATTGTTTTTGGTATTGTTGCTAGCTGCCAAATTCTCTTTCAATCTGAAAGCCTTTTCTGGACTCCTAGCGCAGAAGTTCCCCTCACTGGCTGTGTCTAAAGCCATCTGATATGACAACTCATTACCTCTGAAGAAAGTGATGAGAAGTTTCACTTCATTGAATCCATGGTATGGACAATATCTTTGGTAGGATTTTAATCTGATCTAGGAACTTCTGAAAGACTCTGTGGTCTCCTGTGTGAATGTAGCGATTCTTCTCCTTAAATCTTCAGCTCTGGAATCATCAAAAAAATTACGCATGAAGACATTTTGACCTCTGTCCAAGATGTAAGATATCCTGGTGGTAGCTGCTTAAGCCAGTATGAAGCATTATTAGCAAGTGAATACTTGAAGAGATTGCATAGAAGGTAGTCCTCAGGGACTCCATTATCCTTGATGGCAAACAAAAGATCCTCGAATCGCCCCAAATGATCCATAGGATGCTCATGAGAAAGACCATGGAATGGTGTTCTATGCCACAAGTGTGAAATAGGTCTGGCTTCAGCTTAAAATCGTTCCTCTAGAACGATGGAGGACGAATACCAGATTTGTTGGCTTAAAATCGATCCGGAAGATTATAATCCGACAACGTTCTAGATCAAGCAACCTGGGCCCTCAGCTCAAGCTTGAGATACAACAGCTGCTTCTGGTTCAGAGATTACAATCCCTGATCATCAATTCCCTGACCTGTTCCTAGTGATATAGCCTATTTATTACCAGTTTAGGCCATGTTATAGGGTTTATTATATGTGTCTAGACTATGTTTTAGGGTCTTACAGTTCCCAGGTACGTTTTGGACATATATCGAGATACTTGGAGCTTTTTGTAACATTTAGAAGAGAAGAATCCGTAGCTGATCATTTTAAAGAGTCAAAGTACAAGACTGTCATCGATCGACGACACTACCTTAGCGTCGACCGATGTTACAAGACCAAGATCGATCGATGCTTCACACTTGCCATCGATCGCCAGCCAAATCACAGACAACCGATTTCAAGCCCAAGTTAGAGATAGATGACGAAAATGTCGCTGAACGAGTTTTGACCTAGATTTTAGGGTTTTATATTTATGCTTTTTGTATTACACAGAAACAGAGAGTGCTGGAGAGTTTTAGTTTTCTATTATAGATTTAGGGGTTTTATGGGAGAAGATTCACAACTCCTTAGGGAGATTTGTATTGGAACCCCATTATTCTATGCATTATATTCAGACTATTGTTCTTGCTTTGATTATGTCTAAGTAGTTATCAACTAGGTTTAGGGTTGAATGATAGCAATCATGGATTACCCCAAAGTAGGATGGCTAGGTTATGTTAATATCCATCAGTTGAGTTGTGCTTAATGCTTGCATTCTAGAGTAGCTAACTAGGATCTCGAAAGTAGGACATGGACGACTACGAGAGTAGGTTGCATAACCTCAACGGTAATCTGCGTAATGCAGCAGGTCAAAATATAGAACGATCATGGGACTGTAATCCCTGATACAGAAGCAGAAGCGAAAACAGGCGCTGCAGTAGCTCAACCTGAAGCTAATGCCCAAGCTGCTCAGAGAACACTGGCTGACTACAATCGCCTAAACCAGTTCTACGCAAGCAGATCCACCATTCTTCCTCCAGGTTTTCAGAGAAACAATTTTGAGATCAAGCCCGCTTTCTTCGGACTTGTAGCGCAGACGCCTTACCATGGGTTGCGACATGAGCGCCCTACGGATCATCTGGAGCGATTTGAGGATCTAGTGATTGCTATTAAAGCGATGGAGTCCCTGAGGACTATCTCTTTGTAAGCTCTTGAAGTACTCACTTGCTAGAGAAGCTTCATATTGGCTTAAGCAGCTACCACCAGGATCTATGACATCCTTGACTGACATCAAGAACAATTTCTTGCATAACTTCTTTGATGACACAAGAGCAGAAGATTTGAGAAGCAAGATTGCTACTTTTTGACAAGAACCTTCAGAGTCTTTCAGAAACTCCTGGATCTGATTCAAGTCATACCAGAGAGATTGTCCACATCATGGGTTAACGAAGTGCAGCTTCTTAGAACTTTCTTCAGAGGTATTGGATTACAATATCAGATGGCTTTGGACACAACTAATGAGGGAAATTTTCAGCACTAGGAGTCTTGAAGAAGCTACGAGATTGATTGAGAATCTGGCATCCAGCAGTAGTTACAAGAACACCGATTTTGAAAGGAGGAAAGCAACTCCATCTGTGAGCAAGGATCAGATTAAATAGTTCAAGGAAAAAACTGGATAATATTCAGAAATTTCTCAAAAAGCAAGTTACTTTTGTAGAAGTAGAAGCAATAGAGTATGGAGATGAGGAGATTGAAGAAGGGGATGTGAACTACATTGATGGGAATGGTTTCTAGAGACAAGGGAATCCAGGTTTCAACAGAAAATCCTATGGGAGGGGTCAAAGGAGTAACCTTTAATCAGGGTTCACAATGAAAGCCCTTCAACAACAGGACCTATGGATCTTCTTACTACCAGAATTCTCCTCCAGAAGTTCAAGAAAGCAGGATCGAAGAAATGGTTGACAAAGTTTATAAAGGGACAGTAGAAGATGACTGTGGATTTCAATGGAAAGATAGATGGTCTATATCTCACCTCAATACCATGTTCAAAAACCTCAACACCCATGTGAAGAAATTGGAGAATCAAGTTGATGCAAACAAGTGAGACCATTAGGAGGCATAGAAGCCTGATTAAGGAGAAAGTGGAGGCTGAATAGAAGCACCACGTCAATGCATTGATTGATGATGATTTTTTGGCAGGAAGTTAAGACGAGAGAAGCTCCAAGAAGAAGATTTTCGTGTAGAAAGTTCTATGTCATTTGGCAGTTTTCATTGGTGTCGATTGACACAAATCACTGGACCATTGATCGACAGTCCCTGCAGTATCAGTGGCTTTGTGTGAATCGACTAACGTCGATCGACATAGAGTTCAGAAAACCGACTGACATAGTGATAGAGGTATCAATCGACAGTGCGACATAGAGCATCGATCGACAAATGAGAAAACCAGTTCGACTGCCGAACATCAATGCGAGTTTGATTATGCGTCCGAACGTGACGATTTCAGAACATAATACAAACACATCTGAAGCTATGGATCTTAATAGAGAAGATGATGGACACTCCAAAGAGGAAGCAAAAGATCCCCAAACATCAAAGTAGAGAAGCCAATGAAAAAAGATGGATAGCTTTGCTAAAAGAGTTTTCAAAATTCCTCTATATATTTATTTCGATGAAACTTATTAAACTCACAGATTGTGGATGTTTTTCAGAGAAACAAGGGAGACAAATGATGATATGAAGATCATGTTCATTAATCTCAGAGAGAAGATGAAGCATGGAATTCTGAGAAAGAAAAGTGATCCTGGAAAGTTCGTGGTTCCATGCTTCATCAAGGGAAACGAATATCCAATGCCCTTTGTGATATTGGATCATCAGTGAGCATTATGCCAAGGGTCTATGGCAGAGGAGCTGAACCTGAAAGTGGAACCCTCCAATGATTCTTTCACATTTTTAGACTGCTCATGAGTGGACTCAGAAGAGATGGTAAAAGATGTTCCAGTGCAGATTAACAACACCCTAGTCCCAGTAGTCTTCCATGTGATGGACATCAGGATAGAATGAAACTCTTCACTACTTGGGAGAGCATTCATGGCCGCTGTGGGAGCTATCTACGATATGAAGTTAAACAGGTTGTATCTATCAATAATTTGATCAAATATTTTTATGCCACCTGTTAAGAATAATAACAAAGCTACTCTTATTGAATTGTGTAATGATGCAGAGCTTGTGGCCACATGCTTCTGCGATTATGAGTTCAATGAGGAGTCGGAAGATGGAGCATCGATCGATACCTAGCCTAGACAATTGATCGAAGAGTTTGCAGTTCAACAATCAGTCGACACCCCACCCCTTGCTATCGATTAACACTCACCCTTCAGAACCGATCAACACTTACCATGCAGATCTCAATTACAACCCAACCTACCTCGAGTACGACGAAGATTACAGAGAAGAAGAGATAATCGAATACCGAGGTATTGCTATGGAAGATGCTGGGTGTTTTCATGTTTCCCATAAACTCGGGAAATCGACGTCGAGCGATGGTAACCAATCACCATCGATCGATAATGGTATTAACTCAGAGTCCGAGCTAGATTCAGTTGCAGAACGTGAGAAGGAATATGGTTATCTACAACAAGACGAGTTTGGAATTATGGGAGATCCATATGGTCACTGCAATAGGCTATGGATGGAAGAATTCTACATGTCATGAGGAAGATGTGACAGATATACTTGTGATGACTAATGGAGCTGGGAACCTTTTCAGCCAACAGTTATATTATCGGCATCGATCGACGGTCACCATACACCATCGATCGACACACTCAGGCCATACCGAGGATATGGTGAAGCTTACGGAGAATACGATGCAGCTTACAGAGAGGAAGAGCTGATTGAGTCTCGCGTCCTGGCACTGGAAGAAGCTGGCTGGGTAATGAACGCGAAACTGGATAATTGAGCATCGATCATGCACGGGCTATCATTGCCATAGAGCGATATCAGACGCAAACTAGAACAAGAACTTATAGAAGAAGATATAGATGTTGGTTATTTTAGACCAGATGAGTTTGGAGTTTTCAGAGACACAAAAGGACTTGCACGGGCTCTTTATGGGAGATTTCTAAATATACCTAAGGAGGATGTATCAGTGTCCTTGTTATGGCTAATGGATAAGGAAATTTATTTGGAAAACAGCAGCAGCCATCTATCGATGCACATGTACCAGCATCGATCGACAGTGAGGAGCAGAAGAACGAGCTGATCCATAACGATCTATACACTTCCAAACACCCTAGACCGATCGACGTCAGCAGCATGCATCGATCGTCACCACTTTCCAGGAGTACATCAGATTTGTACTTATAATCCTATGGTTCAGGAAGCCCATGATCGATAGATTGGATAAACCCACTATTGATCGACGGTTGTATAGAGAATGGACAGAGAGCTTATGATGCTGATGGCAGAAGAATTTTCCATTGGGAAAAGAAGATGAAGTATGGCATCTACAGAGATGAGAATGGTAATGCATGAGCTATAGATGGAAGAGTAGTGAATGTGAAAGAAGCAGACATCAGAGCAGTTCTAGAGAGAGCTACTATGTTTGAGCAGAGGTACGTATGTTTACCAGAACATGCAGCAAATCTCGCTATGTTTATGCAGAAACAAAAGACATACAGCCAAAGATTGATGATATTGTGCACGAGATCTACAAAACTCAAGAGATGTCACTGGATGATTTCTCCAAGAGGCTTGATTGATGTCTACTATCCTATAGACAAGTGCCTCAACGGTTTGACTATTCGCATGGATGAGATGAAGCAAGATTTGGATACTGTTTGAAGATAGCATACGACTGGAGAAGACAGAATGACATCGATCGATAACATCATCAAGCCATCAATCGATATTGAGTTCGACAGACAGAAGTCTGCATCAGAAAAACAATTAAAAGACAGGTTCGATGAGATTGCTTTTTCTCAAAGCCTGATGAAGGAAGATATTTGTCAGCAATTGGAGGATATATCAGAGACTACAACTGCCCAGACTTCGAATGCTGCAGCGCGGTATTGAGAATATGCAAAGGAGAATGGCATTCAGTGGAGGTTGCTAAGGAGATCATAAAAAATGAGAAAGCCAGAGGAGATGAGGCAATGAGAAGCTTCGTTGGCACATGGTTTTAGAAAAGCAAAGAAGATGTATACACTTGTTTTCCAAGTGTTGATCCACCTCCATTCTAGTCAGAAAGTTCAAAACGTCCAACTTAAGACTATAACCAAGCGCTGAGTGGGAGGCAACCCCACTTTTTAGTTTAATTTTTACTTATACTACTATTTATTTCGAGTTTTACCTTTTTTCTTGCAGACTCTTTGAAGTCCACCATCGATCGACACCATAGAGGTACCATCAGTCTACAATGGATCGCGACCATCGATCGATCATGATAGGGCCTGATATTTACCACATTGTGCCATGAGATCGGCCATATTTAGAGTCTATTATATGTGTTTGGAGTATGATTTTAGAGTATTTTCAGGTTCAGATATGTTCTGGAGAACTCTGGTGATTCTGGAGCTTTTGAGACGTAGAACTACGAAGATATGTCAGATGTTTAGCTATGTATGGAGACCTTCCCACGGTGCGATTGAGCTGTATTCGGTGATAAGATAGATCTTTGATTTAGATTTCTAATGCCACCAGTTTGAGGTCCATCGGATTTTTACATCTAAAGTTATGCCCGCTTTACTGAAGAGTAATTTGTCTGCCTCGCGAGAGGAAGCTGGTGAGAAGATGAATGTGTGTCAATCGACGGCACAGGCTTGGTGTCGATCGATGGTGATCCCAGAAGACAGGCCCGACTTTTTTTATGTCCGAATTAATCTCAGAAGACACCACAATTTACTAGAATACCCTTGGACAAGTTTAGACCTAATTTATATAGTTTTTAAGCCATTGTTGACGGCTAAGCTTTTATTTTAGTCTTTGTCTTATATTTTGGAGAGAAGATCAATTCTCCTTCAGAGATGGATTGGAACTCCTTTGGTTTTATATTGATTCCTACTATAAGAACACCCCATCAGATACCCAGGAGAACAAGATTGAAGCCATCATTGACAAAGTTATGGAGGGACATCAGAAGATGATAGTGGATTTCAATGGAAAGATTGAGGATTTGAATGCCAACCTCAACACTAATTTGAAGCTCTCAACACCCATGTGAAGAAGCTAAAGAATCAAGTGGTTCAGACTTGTGAAGCTGTGAGGAGACAATAAGCCTTGATCAATGAGAAGATTGAGGCTTGACATAAAAACACGTCACTGCCATCATAGATGATGATTTTTGGCTAGTGGAAGAAGTTAGGCACCAGGAGGAAGATTCTCATGAGAATCCCATGCCTTATTCCACCGACCATCGATCGATATCTGGAGCTAACCATCGATTGACGGTACCTGAAGAATCTGTGGGATTGTGTGAAGTTAATGAACATCGATCTACAACCAAACCCTACCATTGATCGACGGCCGTTCGAAACAAAGGGATGTCAGTTGCCAAGCATAGACATGAGTATTTTATATGCTAAGAGGCACTCAAAACCCACCCTACCCAAAACCAGACAGACAGATGAACGCAGTCCCTATGGTAATTGAGGAAGCTATGGACAGACATTCTAGAGCAAAGAAGACGTTCCCTAAGCATCTTAGAAGGGAAGCTAATGAGAAAGAGATGGACAGCTTTGCTAAGAGAGTCCTCAAAATCTCTACAGAAACCCATTTGAGGAAGCTTATTACACTCAAATATTGTGGATGTTCTTTACAGAAACTAGAAAAGACTGATAAGGACATTGAATGAATTTTCAATCAACTAAGGTAGAAGTTAAAACATAGGGTCAAGTTTAAGAAAAAAGCGACCCTGAGAATTTTGTGGTTCCCTGCAACATCAAGGGACATGACTACCCTCATGCACTCTGGAACACCGGTTCTTTAGTAAGCATTATGCCAAGAACCATGGCAGAGATCCTAAGCATAAAAGTGGATCCTTCTAGTGATTTATTCACTTTTTTGGATTGCTCTAAGGTGAGTTTAGGAGGCATAGTCAAAGACCTCCAAATGCAAATCGCGATGCCCTAATTCTTGTGGACTTTCACGTCTTGGACATCCAAGTGGAGCATAATTCATCAATGCTACTTCGAAGAGGTTTCATGGACATGGTAGGAGCAGTATGCGACATGAAGACAAACATGTTGTATCTATCTCTTATTGACCAAAATAACTACTATGAGTCTGTTCAGACTAGAACCAAGACTGCTTCCATTGATTTGGTTCATGAACAAGGACTTGTAGCCACGTGTTTCTGAAACTTCTAGAAAGAGAATGACCCTGACGATGGATCATCGATCGACACCTAGCCCATACAATCGGTCGACGACGACATACATTCGGCTGACACCCACCCTTCAGCATCGATCGATACTCATCACCAAGCAGAGTCCAAGGCAGCGACCACAGCGGAATACAATGCATATTATGGTTATCTCTGACCAGATGAGTTTGGAATCATAAGGGATCCAGAAGGATGTGCACGAGAATGGATGGACGAATTCTTCAATGTATCTAATGAAGATGTAGCCGACACACTCGCAGTGGCCAACAATCAGGAAACCTCTTCAATCAGCAGAAACATGACTACCGTTCAGATAACAACATAGCATCGATCGACACACCACTGTTGCTGTCGATCTACACTCACCTCAGAAAGGACTTCCCCAGTTACAGATGTGGACCTGAAGTGTTTGATACAGAAATTTTTTATTATGGGGAAGAAAGAGGTGAGTATGGCGTTTATAGAAAAAACATGGAAATACACAAGCTATTGAGGGCCGAATCACCAATGTTTCAAAAGAAGACATCAAATATTGTTTTTTCTTTGCTAGAGTATGCAGAGAACTTTGATTGGACCATGCCAGAGACAGAAACATACAGTGGAGCAGAAGTAGGTGACTGGTACAATAGCATATAACAGAGCCTAGGAGATGTTGATAGAGGATTACTACAAGAGGATTCATGATATCTATTACCCATTCAACAACATTATTATTTGGTTAACTACGTGCATGGGGGAGTTGAAGCAAAACACGGACTCTACTATTCAGATGGTTTAGAAGCAACAACAGAAAGACGCTGACGAAGGACCATCGATTGACGGACGATTCTGACCATCGATCGACGCTATCCGTGGACCATTCCGACCAAGACTGGTAACCAAGAAGCTGATAGAAGGAAACTTGATGGAGTTTATGCATCTCAAGACGTAATGATGGAAGATATCTCCAGGAGATTGAATGACATATCCATACCCACAGATAGAGGGATCGGTCTCCTTTAGGAAAGGATGAGTTAAGTTGAGCTCATAAAAGAAAGACAGCAAACCAGAGGTGAAAAAGCCATAAGAAGCTTTGTTACTACCTGGTTCCAAATGAGCAAAAAGGATGTGGACACTTGTTTTCCAACAAGTGATGCTCTACCCCCATCTTAGTCAAATCAGTCCTAAACTTCAAGCTAAAGACTATAAGCAAGGGCTGAGTGGGAGGAACCCCACTATTAGGCATGTTTTAAATTTATTTTATTTTCATGATTTTACTAATTTTCGTATTTTTTTCTTGCAGTGAAAATAGGAAAATCGAGAACCGCCATCGTTCGACAATGGAGGACAACCATCGATCGATAATTATCGCCATCGCGTCGACATCATAACATTACCATCGATCGACACTCGTAGCAGAGTCTAGTATTTTTGACTGTCCTTATTACTTTTACTTTTTTTTTCTCACCTAACTGAGACGGGATAACAGAAGGAACAGTGTTATATAAGTATGGGGTAAGTTTTACTGATATTGCTTTCTATTTTGTAGTTTTATTCTTATGTGTGTTTATTAAGTTTTTTTTTTATTGAGTCAAGAAGGGGATTATGATCAGATTTAATTTTTTTACTTATTATCTAACCATTCTAGATTTGTGGATTGCAGAGAGTACTATAGATGCCAAAGTGGATCATCATGCCACTATATCACACTTGCTTAGAAAGATTGAAGAAACCGAAGCTCACCTTCAACCTAATTTAACTTATTTGCTTGCTTTAGGGTTTGACATACATTGGATCAGATTTCTTCTGTAAGTGTAGAAGGTGAAAGTCTCTGTGGTTCTGATTTCTTTCTCTCTCTCTTCGACATCTATAAAATAAAAGATTGAGATGATTTTCTGAAAGATGCAGAGGGGTAGCTAAATTACTTGTGACCCCCATTATTCTAATTCAGAAAGAAATAATCACACACTATGGAAGCGAGGGATAGGTTAATTACCTATGACCCTATTATTCGCTTACACTTAGTCAAAAATTTAAAAGAGAGAGAGAGAGAGAGAGAGAGAGAGAGAGAGAGAGAGAGAGAGAGAGAGAGAGAGAGAGAGAGAGAGAGGAGAGAGAGAGAGAGAGAGAGAGAGAGAGAGAGAGAGAGAGAGAAGAGAGAGAGAGAAATAAAAAGAAAGATGAACAATATGGACTATATCAGTATCATTGACTTACTAGCCTTATAAAAATATAAGGAGAATCAGAGAAGAGAGAAAGAGGGAAGAAAGGGATCACAGAAGAATGCATGTGTGTTCAGATACTTTCAAGGGTAAGAGTCCATGTGTCATATGATCGATACTCCCAAGGTAAAGTGTAACGACCCGCTCCCGGAGTATTTTAAAATTCGAAGGAAATAAATCGAGAGAGGTTTAGTTATACCAAGGATCATATTTTTTCTATGTGTGAAAAACACTTGTATTCATGAGGGTTGGAAGAAGTGAGCCACATTTTGACTAAGTGTCGGGATGTTCGGTAACACATAGAGCAGATCAAAGTCTAATCAAGGTAATTATAGACTGCTAGTTAACTATGGAATGCTTGGCTATCGGGAGAAATGCGGGTTCCAAGTAAGGCAAGTTTGATTAGGTGCAACTGACGAGATTATACGAAAATAATGTCAGGTCAACGGGACTAATATAAGGCAATAAGCGTAGATATTCTTGGAGCATTGATGAATAAGTTTGACCAAGCTAAATAAGGAAACAACACTTAGATGTTCGCTTAGTGAGCCAAGTCTTGAAATAAGTATAAAAGGATACCTCCAGCCTTCATTTCTCACTCAACTCATAAACAAGAATTATAGAGAAGCCAGAGCATGAATGAAGTTCTAGAAAGAATATTTCGAAAAGAAGGATCGAACAAGGAGGAGTCGAGGAGTTCTTCACCAGAAAACGCCATGAAGGTTTAGATTCTTTGAACTTTTAAGATCAACCGAGGTGAGGGCATGATTTGTGGCAACTTAATTGTTAGTCATTTTTATCATAGTTGGATTGTTAGTATGAAGATTATGCGTTAGAGGAATTTTTTATGGAAAGTTCGTTCTTCGTTAATTCGAGGATAGTTCTCAAGGATCGAAGAACGTTCATACATTCATAGGATACTTGCATTATAAATTGCGTGAAATGACGTTATGTTTAATTGGAGATGTTTATGTGAAATACTTAGATTTGATCCGACAAGAATTGGAATGTTAGGTTGAAAATGTTATAAAACGAATTGAGAATGAAGTAATTTAAGGAATGTATGGATAAGAACGTGATTGAGTTAAGGAAAAAATATATTTTGACTTCGGGGCCGTAAAGATGTTATGATCATGTTTTGGCTTCGGGCCATCGTATGTTGGCTTTGGTCGCTATGGACCTTCGGGTCGCAGGTTGGCTTTGGGCCAGCAGGTTGGCTACGCGCATAATGGACCGACGGGTCACAGGTTTGGGCTGTTCGGCCGCAGGTTTGGCTACCGGCCGCAGGTTTGGCTACGCCGCAGGTTTTGGCTTTGCCACAGGTTAGCGTGTCGGCCGCAGGTTGTGGCTCGGCCGCAGGTTTGGCTTCAGCCAACAGGTTTTAGCTACGGGCCGCAGGTTTGGCTTTGGCTGCAGATTTGGCTTCGGCCGCAGATTTGGCTTCGGCCGGCAGATTTGGCTACGGCCCGCAGGTTTGCCTTCGGGCCGCAAGTTTGGCTATGGCCGCAGGTTGATGGACCTTCGGGTCGGAATGTTAGGAAATGCTAAAGTAAAGGAATGATAGAACCGGATGTTAGGTTGTTAGTTTTTGAATGCATGAAAATAAATAAGTAAATAGGAAAGAAGATTGGCTAAGTAAGAAATATGGAAACGAATTGCTAGGTTGATAGATTGGAATTTCTAGGGTTGTTAAAATGGAATATGGAATTTGATTGCTGATTATTGAGTTGCATGTGGGGTGGGTTTTGAGGCGTCCTCCACTACGGCCGCAGGTTTGGGCTATGCCCGCAGGTTTGGCTTTGGCCGCAGGTTTGGCTTTGGCCGCAGGGTTTGGCTTCAAGCCACAAGTTTAGCTTACGGCGCAGGTTTGGCTTCAGGCCGCAGATTTGGCTACAGGCCGCAGGTTTGGCTTCGGCCGCAGGTTCGGTTATGGCTGCAGGTTGATGGACCTTCGGGTCGGAATGTTAGGAAATGCTAAGTAAAGGAATGATAGAACCGGATGTTAGGTTTGGTAGTTTTTTGAATGCATGGAAAATAAATAAGTAATAGGAAAGAAAATTGGCTAAGTAAGAGAAATGATGGAAACAAATTGGCTAGGTTGATAGATTGGAATTCTAGGTTGTTAAAATGGAATATGGAATATGGAATTTGATTGCTAGATTATTGAGTTGCATGTGGGTGGTTTTGAGCGTCCTCACTAGTAATTGTATACTCATGCCTCCTTTTGCGGATGCAGGTAAGGTTGATTGTAAGGGACCGGAGCAACGAGGCTATAAGATCATCGGGAAAGGGTAATTTGAACTTGGGTAATGTTTGGAAGTTTTGATAAAGATCTTTACTTATAATTTTCAACGTATTTTTCAAATATTCCAGGTTGGGGTGTTTCATAAAGCCTACACTTTTATTTTATGCAAGAAATGAGGTTAGTAGAGGGGTGAGTCAAGCTAGTATTTGCTAAGTTGTGTGGTAGAATGGATTTTGGATGTTATACTAGGATAAGATATATAAAGTTTCTCAAAGATTGACACTTGTTTTGATGTGGTTGCAACATAGTATTGATAATGATAAAGCTAAGATTTTTTTGAGTCCATGTTTTTCAAACTCATCCACAGGTTTACTTTTGTTTCGCTTGAGGAATAAGCAAAATGTTAAATCTGGGGGAGTTGATAGGTCCAAGTATTTACAACTTTTAGACCATGTATATGCCATATTTTGAGTCTAGTATATGTTCTCTAGATGTGTTTTAGAGTCTTTCAGGTCTAAGTACATTTTGGAAACTTGTAGAGATTTATGAGGCTTTTTGGAACTAAGAGAGCGAGGCTTTTTTGGAACGTGTAGAGATTTTGGAAACTAGTTTATTATGATCTTTGCTATTATTTTATGCAAAGGGAGACTATTTTACAGATTTCATACTTTCATAACAACTTAGTAGTTTAGGGTTTTTTGGGGGAAGAAAAATCCATGACATATTCAAGCTTTGCGTTGCCCACTTTCTATCCCTATTCTTTATCTTAAGCATTATTTCATGTTTATGATTATGATCTGCCTTAGCTTATGTCTGAGTAGTCACGTTGTTCGATTAGGGTTTATTAAGATTTGATGATGAATTAGCCAAACAGTTGAAATTGCTAGGGTGATTACTACAATTATCATCAGGATTGTTACTCATTGCTTGTGTTATTGATTAGCTACCTAGAACTCTGATGACTTAGGATAATTGACAACAGTAGCAGAGTATGATCATTACCTGAATAAACTATGTTGAACTTAAATTATAAAGGAACAAGTTGATAGAATGGTCTCAGTGATTGCTAACTGAACCAATCGAATCGGATCATTTTATTCTGAACTAAGAAAGCCATCAATCGCATTCAATTTGCAATTGCATACCATCGATCGACGGCCATTCCGAGTTTGCACACAGAAGTTGTAAACTCGGAGCTTAGCCATATGATGTATATAACTTATAATGGTTTACTAATTAAATTCATGTTTAGTGATTGAAAACCCTTTGGCTTCTATCCATTATAATTCAATACTTTAAAACCCTAAATCTAGCTATTTTCCTTACTTGTATACAAACCAACTATTTCCTTATTTTAAAGTCTTATTATTTCCAAGCTTAACTAAGTTAATTATCAAATCTTTGTGTTTCCTCACTTTCTGTGGAATTCGATCCCTAAGTACTACAACTGAACCTCTATTTGATGAGAGGTATCAGCTAGCTCATAGGGTATTTGAGCAACTATCCACTCGGATAGGATATTCTGGTAGCCAGCTGTGTGACGAGGACAAACCGAAGTCATCGCGCCCGCTGCAATGGAGACGCGGAGAAAGATGGTCTCTTTGTCAGTTAACGATGAGTACAAGCTCGAGTCATCGCCTGCTGACGACGAGACATGGAGAAGAGATGGTCTTGTCGAAAGCTGGCGATGAGGACGATCATGAGTCTTTGCCTGCTGACGGACAAGAAATGGAGAAGATGGATGCTCGGCTCGCAGTTGGCAACGAGGACGAGCAGGAGTCGTCGCCCGCTGGCGACGGAGACGCGGAGAGGGTGGTAATGATCGCCTACTGCCGACGATATAGGGACGGTGGGATCGCCTCATGCCAGAGGATAGAAGAGAGCGTGGTCGCTCATGGCGAGAGGAGGGAGTATTTCCACTTTCTTTTGTTCTTATTTATCTCTGTTGATTTCTTCGTAAACTTTCAAAACTACTTGGTTCGATTTATGTAATTTTTTCCGTATAGATCTCCCCGAAAGTGTCTTGCGAAAGATTATCTTATAGATTTTCCAATAATGTTTTTTCCGCATAAACTTTCTGAATTTTTCTTAGTGGCATATTGTTCCGTAAAACTTGTCATTTATCGTAAAACCTTCCACAATAATGTTTCTCTGATCTTTTAATTTTTGGATATAAACTCTTTCATTTCTTGTCCAAGATGAAATACACTGAGTCCGCTCGTATTCTATATTTTAATAGGCTCGCTTATGCAATATAGTTTCTTCGACATTTTGCGGCTTATATTTTCGTTAAAGCACATTCTTGAAGTTTTTGCTGTTTATTTTTGACATGACGGCGGTTGTTTACCTTGCCGCTGCTCGCGACGCACACGTTAGCCCCCAGCTTGTAAGATTTACGTGTAATTCTTGTGAGGTAGTGACAGGCTTGTTTGGTGGAATCAATGGATAAAAGATCCGTTGATGAAACCAGTTTTCCCCGAAAGTTGAACTTTTCAACTCGCTCTTCTTTTCCTAATAATTATGGGGTATGATAAGGTTTGGGTGTGCCTACGGTCCCGTAGGATGAAGCCTTTCGTATTTCATCTTGGATTTAAAGTTCTTATGACATTGTTTCCACTGACACATTTACGGTCTAGTTATATGTCGTGTGGGGATTTTTCAAGCATGTTGCTGCCGATGGCATTTTATATTGGACCTTTGTCGCCTAGAGTCTATCCTTGTAGGCTATTTGTTTTAAATTTATGAAGTAGTGGGTTAACTCCTTTTAAAAATGTATAGAGTAGCCATACGCGGAAATGAGAAAAAGAGTGTGAGTTGTCATTATTTCCAACGCTCAGCGGATCGTTATACTAGTCGTGTGTAAATGAGAATACTCGAAGGCTTTCAGTTTGCCGAGTCTCATAAAATGTCACAATGACAAACAAAGAGACATGTTTTTGGAATCTCTCATCGGTCTGTTGATACTATGCTTGAGATGGTTAGAACCAGTGAGCTGGGTTAGGACAAAGACCTACGCTTACTATCGGCTTAACGTTTTCGATGACTGTTTCGGCTTAAATCAACCCGTTGCGGTTTTGACCTGATTACGTCTCAATATTGAAGTTTGTGAAAATTTCTCGCCTTGTGTGACTTTCATAGATCATGAACCGATCATCTCTCCAAAGACAGTTTTGAAGTCGTCTGGAAGTGATGACCAAATTTTTAGATTCTTTTATAGTGCCCTATATCCTTGTGTGGGATGTCTGAGAGCCTATCTCTATGTGATATGGCTAATTATGTTTAGGACATTGGAGTTCGTTTGTTTTGATCAGCAACAAATGAAATGGTAAGTGTACCGTTTTGAGTTTGAGCCTTAAACGAAGGATGTATGTTTGAGAAGATGTTAGTGTGTATGACTGTTTAGTTCCGAAGACAGAACTTTCATCAATGAAGATATTTCGCGTCAAATCTAGTTCTTCGAGTGTCTTTGACGTCTCACGACACTAAAGCAGGATCGTCAAGTAAAATTTACGTAATGAGAATGTGTTGGAGAACTCTCGTTTAGCTATGAAGCGTCTCGATATTAGATCTTGCTTGAACAAGAAATATTTCCGGTTTGTGTTTCAGACGCTGTTCAGCAGCGCCTAAGTTTGTTTGTATAATGACATTACCAAAGGCAGTCTTTTGTATAGAAAAAATCTTTCGTATCACCTGCGTTTCTGATCGAGATATTTGAGGTTTAGACATGTTTTTGCAGCAAAGGTGGCGCGAGGGTTTTGTTTAAACCTTGAGCGCAGGGAACATTTTGGTTTTGTTCGCGGATGTTTGGCTATAGCCCAAACTGTTGTTTCTGTTGTATGATGTTAAATCTCTTATGTGATGCTGCAGGCGTAATAGGACCTGCAATGGGGTGCGCGTAAGATTTGCCCTTGAGAAGACAGTCTCTTCCTTCGACTGTGCTTGTGAGAGTTAGCCTTCTCAGAGATTTACTTCATGTATTTTTAAGTTGTTTCGATATAGCTCTAGAACTATTGTTACCGAGTGTTCCTATATGTACAGGTTTTATGCGGTAAATAATAGAGTATGCGGGATGAAATGTAAAGGTGAATTTTTGAATATATAGAACTTGGTGATTGTTGACAAGTTCATAATTTTCGTGTTTTTATTTGTGCGAAGTTCGTTTTGCATGATATTGATCTTGTTTTCCCCTGTAGACTGTTTCGTATAAAAAATTTTAGTTAGTTATATGAAATTAATGGGTGACCCGGTTTAATATGAGATAGTAAATCGGAACTATATATGGAGATGTCAAGAGTAGCGATGTTTCCCGCAGAGTATTTACGAGAAGTGTTTCCGCGTTGATTTCGATCTTTGTGTGAAAGTCTTGGCATTCTCATGACAGATATTCTTTTCTCGTGCGGAACAAAGTGCGGATCACCAGCAATGCGGTAGAGTAACTAGTCGCTACGAGCGGGGAGAAAGCGTGTCCTCTGTGCTCGCTGCTACTTATGTTCTGCGATTTTGCTTGTCAGCAACCGTTTTGTTTGATGTGTTTTTCTGTGACTACACACATTGCGTGATTCAATGGAAATTGGGAAGCAATGCTTTGATGTTTGAGATTTCTCGTATAATTTTTGACTGCTAGGTATGCTGCTAGCGTTTAGACAGATGTGAGATGTTTTTGCCTTTGGGATGTGTTCGAGTGGGTCATAGTTTATTTTCCTAATGCGCGCAAGAGTTTGCTTTATGTCGATAAGTTATTGCCTGATGCCAAGGAAAACGTTTTGACGTAATGATGCGGAGCCGTATACGCAGATATACAGATATACATACATACTCCTTTTATACGCAAAGAAACAGATGATACTGAACTGATCTTCGAAGGGTTGTGTACGTTTTCGTTTGCGGGGATTGAGTTATGATCGATTAATCTGTGGGTCAAGCAGACGACGTTGGGATTGGTGATTTTTGGTTGTTTCAGCGTTGACGACTTGGAATGGGATCATTTCTAGGGACGATGTCGGCGTTTCTCAAACGACGACATCTGGGTCCTCTAATTTCTCTTCTTTCTTTAGCGAAGCGAGATGAGATATGATTGAATGTGTGGCAATTGTTTATCGTTTTGCGAGAGATTAGATCCGTTTGCAAGTTTTGCCTGAATAGGTAAGCACAAAATAACAAGATCGGAAAGAATTACCAAAGACTTAGCCGCGACTACTTCACCATAGATTCTGGAAGTTACATAGTTTGCAGGTTATTTCCAAGACCATTTTCTGTAGTTGCCTACGAAAATTCCAAGTCTGATTAAATTTCACAAATCGACGCATACCGTAACGTGCATTTGGAGAGATTTGTGACTATGCGTTTGCTCCCTTTTTTCTTTGCTGTGTCGCCCGCGCCCTTCTTGTCCCTGCGTGTTTGTCTTCCCTCTAATGGACGAAGAGAAGAATATTGCAGTTCTTCCTGGATTTCTCATATGTCCTTCCCGCATTTAGTTGAGCTTGTCTTGCAGTTTGGTTCTTCAGTCCATATGGTTCTGATCAGCTTGTCCAGTCTCTCCATCAATGTTGTTAAAAAAAACAAATGAAGTATATTTTTGTAAAGCCTCTTGTCGTTTAGGAATAGCCAGGGACGATGCAGAGATGCCGAGGTGCATCAGAAGACTCGCTGGAGCCATAAGATTTTATAGCGGATTGAGGTCACTGAAGGGCAAGCGAGGCAGGAACCAGACGATGGCGCAGACCTGTGGAGAGAGCGCGATGAGGCAAGTTTCACTTCTAGGGTTTTCGCTCGCATCTCTTTCCTTATTCAAGAGTCTTTCTATGATCTTTTTTATCTTCGCGAAGGGTTGTCTTCATTGCTTTGAGTTTTATATTATGAGGTGCGTTTCTGTAAATGTTTTCAAATTTAATATTCTACAAAAGTTGCATTGTATAATATACTAAGATTGTTTAAACTTTACGACTGATGTTTTTGTAAAATGTTGTAAACGCTTAAATTTACGAATGGTTATTCTCGGCCATTTGTTATCGACGTTTAATTTTATGAAAGTTGTTGTCATAAAATATTGACGCGGGCTTAATTTACGGAGCGTTCTTTCACAAAAATCGTTATCGAGTTTGATTTTATGAGCAGTTGTTCCATAGACGATATCAGTTTGGACTGTACGAGAAGATTGTCTTATGAAAAGCTCACGTTTTGCTGGCTGTATGCCGCAAATTTAATTTCCTGATTTTATATCAACGACTATACTCTGTGATGAGCTTAATTAACGCAATTACACTTACTCGTGGAAAATTTCTGCGTTTCCGTAGTGAGTTTACTCCGAGGGACGTTAAAATTAGAGCTAGTTTTCCTGAAGTAAACTTAGTAGAAAAATATCGAGAATTTTGCTGAACATGTTTCTATGGAAGCGACACTTGAATTTTACAAAATCATGATGTGTCATATAAACAGCGCGGAAATAGCAGGAAAAGATAAGAAACAAAACAGTTTGAAAAAAAGTATGCTTTATTTCGAATCCGTGTAAGACGGAATTGCGATCATTACAAAAGATTAGTAAAACCTCTTCGAATGCAGTAGTTGTCAGCGACGTTCCCGCCTAGTTCAGGCCAACTAAAACCTTAATACATCATGAGTCCTGCAGCTCGATAAAAAAAAGACAAAAAGATACGAAAAGGTTTGTTGATTTCGACCTGGACGGCATATGGAAGGATGCCATACGTACCCCTTTCGAGGATCCAAGCCACTAACATAGTATCAATTTAAAAAGATTGAACAAGGGATCAAGACTGCTTTGCGAGGTCGTCTAGTTAATTGAATGCAAGACATGTAGAAAACTAAGTGCATCAAGGAAACTAATGCCTAAGCTTCCTAAAGTGCATAGTGTTTCTAGAGTCTAAAAAATCCCCTTGGCACTCCTCACCTTGGCTCTCCTTATATATGCCTCTGACTCTAGGTCCGTCCGTCTTTCCTCTGTCGACCATGATTTGAGCCATTATACTCTTTGCGGAGAAATCTTTCTATGCCACTTGTTCTTCATGAATATCGTGGGAACTTTACATTTATCTTCTTTCCATTTATCTTCGACGAAAAATATCAAGTAAACTATCAGTCGTAACGTTTAGAGCTCATTCTCGTCTAAAATAGTAAGTGGGTTGGCCCGGCGTTTTAGGACATCTTAGGCTGTTTTTACTATTTAAAACGTTTTTGAATGAATTGTCTTTATCAAAAAAATCAACTTTGTACGATGTTGGTTCAATAGAGATGATGAAAACGCAGTCGCATAGTCGAGGAGACATAACAATGTTGTTTAGTTAACGCGTGCATCGTTCAGTATGATTGATTGAGATTTACGAGGAATATAAGTCTTTGCTAATTTGTGTATCGTAAAATTTCAACGGTACTCAAATTGAGACAAAACAAGAGCACAGATTCGCTGAGACGATATAACAAGTTATACTCCGTGCCTCATGTGCCACGAGGAGAAGGAGCTTGGAGCCTGCTGGTTAGCGTAAGACTCGGAGAGGATGGTCTGGTCGTCAGTTGGCAACGAGACGAATCTGATGTCATCGCTACTGCCAGCGAGACATATGATGAAGATGGTCTCGTCGCTATCCTGGTGATGAGACGAGGCGCTGAGTCGTCGTCCTGTGTTGCCGACGAAACAGACAGAAAAAGGGGATGGTGGTTGTCGACAACAATGGCGACGCAGAGAGCAGAGAAGAGATGGTCTCGTCACCAGCTCGCAAAGTAGACGAGCACTGAGTCTGTTGTCTGCTAGCGATTAAGAAACGGAGATTAATGGTCGCATCACCAGCTGGGACTAGAAGAGCCAGAAGTCGTCGCCTGCTGGCAACGAGACATGGAGAAGATGTTCTCGCTCTTCCAGCCTATGCAACGACCAGAACGCTTCAGAGTCACGCCTGCAGGGCGATGAGACACTGGAGAAGATGGTCTCTCACATAGCTGGCAACAAGGACGGGGCCAAAACGTCGTTCGTCTCCGCCTGTGCCGCCATAGACAGGGACAGGTGGTCTGCCCTAGCTGCTGCGATGAGGCGGAACGGCGAGTTCGCCTCATGGAACGAGGTGAAGTAGCGATATAGTCTGTCGACTCATGGCGCAAGAGAGGAGGAGTGTGGTCGCCTCATAGGCGACAAGGAGAGGAGCATGTGTGTCCATCGTTCCTTTTGATCTCAATTATCTCGCCTGATTGTTTTTGTGAAATTTGAGAGCTACTTGTTTGTTTGACGTAGGTTTTCTGCCGTCTATATCGTCGAAGTAGTTGTTAGTCTGCCGAAGATATCTATAGATTTTTCTATAATGTACTTCGGCATATAACTTTCCAAAATTTCTCTGCTGTGGCAGATTTTTGTCGTGAAACGTTGTCTCATGTTTTTACTCCGCAACAAATGCTTCGGCGTAAAAATGTTTCTGCTCCGATATTTTTAGTGGTATTTGAATGAAACTCTTTCATTTCTTGTCTGGATTGAATACACGGCTGTTTTGGTTGTCCCTCAGATCTTTATTTAAATAGGCTGGCTTATGGCGGTGTAGTTTCTTTGATATTGATTGGCTCATAGTTTTTCCTAATCATAATTTTTGGATAGAGTTTGCGCATGACGCATTTTTACTCTACAATGTAGTGGTAGGAATATTTGAAGTAGTCTCTCTTCCATGCTGCCGCGTAGAGGTCGCAAAGCTTGTGAATTTAGGTGATACTATGAATATGTAGATGTGATTGTTTTGCAACAATCTGCATGAGCTAGTGAAGAAGATGAATATGCACACAATAGATGTGGAAAACTGCGTTCAACAACACAGAGTTTTAGATTATGTGGAAGCTTTTTCAAGACCTTTTGATATGCGAAGCTACTATTCTAGTGTTAAAAAAAACACTGTGTGCGCACGTATTGTCGGAGTTTCTAATGAGCAATAGTTCTATACTATTTTAGCACTACCTTTTGTTTTGTCGTCAACCTACTTATTAACATTAGGAAATGCTTACATATTGGGTTCTCCAACTTACAACATAATTTGATGTCTCTGTAATCTAAACTCTTTAGCTAATTTATCTGCAACATAATAAAAGAGCATCTTTGGAAGCAAAAGTTTTGTATTCGTCCGCTCTTGCAGAGTTTGGCATATCTTCCTGTGAGTGTTGGATAATGAGGGTTCTGTTGTGCAGGTGTTGTTGGGCAAGCTTAGGTGGGATACTTTTGATGTATCATAAAGATCAGAGGAATCTCCATAGGACGGTGAGTGTGTGATATCCAGTCCTATTGAATAATGCGCCATTCTCAATGCTTCAGCTTCTGCTTGCTAGTGGAGAAAAAATTTTTTTTTTTTTGGGGGGGGGACTTGGTTTCTTATCGCTGCTTTGCTTCGATATAACTTCTGCTTCAGTATTCAATAGAGCCGCATACCAAGTTCGCAGCTTGTCGCTTTGGTTGACGGGAGTCCAGGAGAACATCTATGGTGTGCAAGGCAGCACAAACTATTGAGATTTTCCGATTTGTATTAGTCAGTGCTGCTACATACTATCACGTGCAATAATGTATAGAGCTTCCACGTGGGCTCGTTCACTAGTAACTCATTTGCCTCTGATGCATATATTCCGAGACTATAGTCTAGTTAGTGCCTGAGTTGATCTACATGTCAGGTACTGACTGTTCTCTTTTCCATTATATTGAATCAATTTTCTCATTTTCCAGATATCCAACTCGTGCAGTGAAGGAAAAAATACTTGCTCCTTTCGTTGTTGTTATCGAGGGTAAGCAGCATGCTTACGTCTAATAATGAGTTACTTAGTAAAGTTTTCACCTGAGTCATTGGATAGATGTGCCGATGCGCTCGCATATTTCTTGCTGATTCTGCATTGGAGATCAGATGATTTGTGTGTCTCCTGATGTTCAGCCAGCACAATTGACATGTAGTTATTTGCGCAGCCATTTGTGCTTTTACGCAAGTTATCTATGACCCAGTAGAGATTGCATATGAGCTACGTGTGTCGAGCTAGCTGAGACGTTCAGTCTGAATGAGGTTTTGCTGTCATACATTGCCAGTAATTAGATTATCTATGATGTAGACAGGAATTTTATAGAATCTGATTTGGCTAAATATGTGGCCATCTTCGTTATGAATCCAGATAGTAGAATCACTACTCCTGTAATTGACGGCATGATGCGTAGTCTAGATGATCTCTGACAGTCCTCGTGCGATCGTACAAAATAAGTTGAGCTTAGTGCGAATGTCGCCACCACTTTAGACTTTTGCTGTCACACTATGCAGTTTTGTTAATCTTTAGTGGTATAGGAGGTTCGTAGCAGCCAATACTATCAAGCCACATATTGAGTTTGTTTCCTTCTCTATAATCCATTTTATCCTGATTTGTTTAGAAGTTCATTTCCGCGTTTAGTATGCTTTTCCGTGATGGCGTGTCTGCATAATCGATTTTGGTTTCGCTGCTAGCAGACCCGTCTGTTGGAAGTACTTTGACTTGTAGAACCTGTTAGATAAACTGTCTATGATATTCATTATGAATCTAATCCAAGGATCTTAATTTAGATTATATTAATTGCAATTCTAACTACATTTCTATAAGAAATAGAATGACTACATCTGATTCATAGCTTGGGATGAAATTTCACCTCTAGCATGTTTCCGTAACTTTTTCCTTTTTGTGATATTCTTGATGCGAAAAAGAAATGCAACCTTTCCTTTAATTTTCTCTTTTAATGATCAATATTATTGTGTGTACTTTGAAAACCTCTGTTTCGGCTGATAAGCCCATAAGCAAACAATGCACAAGGCAGGTGCTTTTATATTATTGCTCGAAGAGGTTTTGTGTGAAGTAATACACTCTTTCAGAAATCTAACATCAGCATCTCTCGTCATATACTTATATGACGCATCAGTTTAATCATCTAATATAGTATGTCATATATGATCATATAGAGTAGAGGCATTATATAATTAAGTAATGCTGATGAGCGGTTATCAATACACCAACTATTCTAAATTATTTACCGAATCGCTGCGATCGGCATCATAGCTGATCGACTTCTTATATGAGTTCAGAATATTAAATACTAGTATAGAACTGAACTTTATATTAAAGCCAATAGATATCATAGTCACGATGGATATAAAATATTCTACAGTCTTCTCTCGCTTGACCTCTACTC
>CAJHQP010005832.1:0-42775 GCA_905132765.1 Moricandia arvensis
CGTGTTATTGGCAAACGAAGATACCACCTGAATTGGATGAGCTACTGCTTCGGCATTGTAGTACACTCGAGTGTTAACCCAGTTTGATGGATCTCTTCTCACCCTTATACTTCTTCTTAGTGGTGGTGCTTCTTCCACTGGTTCCTCGTGACCTTCTTCTTCAGGTCCATTGTTATCTTCGCTTCCCTCTTCACTTGCTACCTCACCTTGATCATGATCTCTTGAGTGTTCCTCATCTTGACTTCCAACCTCAGGTCCATTTCCCCCTTCATTATCATGGTGGGTTTGACCTTCAGCTTCATGAATGTTAGGCTCTTCATGCGTTCTCTGATCCTGGGTTGTATTGATCCCAAGACCTTGAAGAATGATATGGAGGCTAGCTGCCTTATCAGAGGCTTGGGATAGATCCTTCAAATCATCCCAACTCTCCTCTTCATAGTACCCCCTTGACTCCACAAACTTCACATCCCTAGACACCAGAACTCACCTTGTCTTTGGATCAAAACATTTGTAACCCTTCTGTGTTGTTGAATACCCCACGAACATAGCCCTTGTACTCTTTGGTTCCAGCTTATTCCTCATCTCCCCGGGTACCAAAACAAAGCATTGACACCCGTACACCCTTAGATAATCCTCATAAGTACTTTGTAACATTCATTGATGAAAAATCTAAATACACCTGGTTAACACTCATTCCATCAAAAGATAGGGTCCCTGATGCATTTAAGAACTTTAATCCTATGTGACTAACCATTATCATGCTAAGTTTAAAATTTTTAGATCAGATAATGGAAGAGAGTACATAAGTCATGCATTCAAGGATCACTTAGCTCGACATGGGATCCTTCACCAGACCAGTTTCCCTTACACTCCTCAGCAAAACGGAGTTGCTGATAGGAAGAACCGCCATCTCATGGAAGTAGCAAGGTCCTTAATGTTTCAAGCCAATGTTCCCAAGAGATTTTGGAGTGATGCTGTGGCTACATTTTGTTATCTCATCAACCGCACACCTACAAAGGTATAGCATGATCAAGCTCCCTTTCAAGTTCTAAACAAGTACAAACCATCTGTGGACTATCTACGGGTCTTCGAATGCTTATACCATCTCCAAAATACTAAGCCCTCTCAACCCTCTACTTCTTCTCATTTATGCATGATCAGTAACTCATCTGTGTGTGACAGAACTATTTGGCATGCTAGACTAGGTCCTCCTCACGTTTGTGCATTAGAGATCATTATGCCTGATATGTCATTTAACCACCTAGAATGTGAAGCATGCATCTTAGGAAAGCATTGCAAATCTGGTTTTCAAACATCTGACACTATCTATGAGAAATGCTTTCACTTAATTCACTCTGATGTTTGGACCTTAGCTTGCATATCTAGAGATATTCCTAAATATTTTGTTACATTTCTAGATGAAAAAATCAAAATACACTTGGATTACTCTACTACCTTCTAAGGATCGTGTGTTAGAAGCCTTTATGAAGTTTCAAACTTATGTCACTAACCACTTTAAGATTAATGTGCAGGTACTGAGGTCAGACAATGGAGGAGAGTATACAAGTCGTGCTTTCAAGAACAATCTGACAAAACATGGAATAGTTCATCAAACAAGCTATCCTTATACTCCCCAGCAAAATGGAGTGGCTGAAAGAAAAAATAGGCATCTAATGGAGGTGGCTAGATCAATGATGTTTGACGCAAATTTTCCTAAGAGATTCTGGTGTGATGTTGTGGTAACAGCATGTTATGCTATTTAATCAACAGGATTCCTACCATGGTGCTGAATGACATTTCTCCTTATGAAGTATTAAACAAAACCAGACCATCTATTCAACATCTCAAAGTGTTTGGATGCACCTGTTTCGTGTTGATATCAGGAGAGCAAAGAAACAAGTTAGAGGAAAAGAGCATGAAGTGCATGTTCATTGGATACTCACCTACATAGAAAGGATACAAGTGCTACAATACTAAAACAAGGAGAGTACTTGTATTCAGAGATGTAAAGTTTATGGAAGGCGAAAGGTTTTATCCTGAGAAGAACTGGGATGAGGTTGAATATATGTCTCAATCATCAGACAAGGCCAATAATCGGAGAATTATTATGGAAAATCTTGGCATCAGTTTGTCAAATAACCTGAAAAACTCCAATGACAATGAATTGTGACAACCAAGCAGCCATCTATATATCCACCAATTTAGTGTTCCATGAGAGGACCAAGCATATTGAGGTTGACTGCTACAAGGTGAGGCAGATGATCAGATTAGGAGTGATCTTTCCATGGTATAAAAGAACTGAGAATCAATTGGCGATGTTTTTACTAAACCAGCTGGGCAGAAGACGATGGAGTCCATTCATAGTCGTTTGGGACTCATTGATCTAACCAAACTTAGCTAATCCCCTGCTATGGTGTCTTTACTCTTGTCCCTCATTATGGTTTTATCCCAATGGGTTTTCCTTGGTGAGGTTTTTACTGAGGAAGACCTCATAGCCTTCCAAGCTCGACTTGTTCCACATGGTCAAGCTTGAGGTGGAGGTTAAGTTGAGGTGCAATAAGAAGTTAATAGAATGGAGAAGTGTTGGGTTGAATAGGATACTGAGGGTGAGAAGAATGGGGAGGTTTTGTGTCGTCCATGTCCGTCCAAGCCGTACAGATCATGGTCGACCTCAAACACTCGACCAAAGGTAAAACTTCTTCCAGGTAATAGCAAAGTAACTAGGGAAGCTTACCTTGACTTACCATGATATATCCATTGGAAAGGAAGAGTGGATAAGGCTCGGACAGGTTGGAAAGCGAACCAGCATCTTCCCAAACATGCTGATGCCATTAGAGTGGTTCTCCTTGGTCAAGTTTTGAATTACTTACTCCCCCTCGCTTATGGTCCACAACTTAAAATCTTCCTTCTCTCAAAAACCCTTGTACAGTCTGTCTATATATTGTAACACATATAAGAAATAAAGCATACAATTCTGGGTCTCTCTCTATACTTTGGTCGATATGAAATCTTCAAACAAGTTCATACAAATCACTCTGTAATCTATCTATTCTCTTCTTTTCTGTCTTAACTAATCTCTATATTCTCTTATTCTCTAAACATTTTAGAGTGTACTTCAATGCTGAAGCTGTGGCTCATCCAGTGAGTGCAGTATGCTCTCTTGCTCAATATCATGAAGAGCATCAGGTCTTCATCAGGGAAGTGGATCAGGAATACATACCAAAATCTTATGAAGAGGCTATGCAACATGAGGAGTGGAAAGAGTATGTTGGATATGAGATCAATGCCATGATCATAAATGATACATGGTTTGAAACTGAGCTCCCCAAAGCCAAGAAAGCTGTAACAAGTTGCCTCATATACACCATCAAGAACTCAGCCAATGGAAAACCAGAAAGGAGAAAGAAAATGCTAGTTGAAAGAGGATACACACTCAGGTCTATGGGGAAGATTATCTTGATACATTTGCACCAGTGGCCAAGCTGCATACAATAAGGGTTCTGTTGAATTTTTAAAGTGGTTTGGTGTGTGTTTGATGAACAAGCCTTTAAGGTAGTGATGAACTCGAAATGATGAAAATAATGGATCTTGGTTCACTTAGTGTTTATTTGAACCAGAAACAGAGATTAGGAGAGAATTAGAGATATTTGAGAGATTAAGAAAGGGAGAGACTTAAGGGGTTTCGTTTCAAGAACACTAAGCTTTATTTCTGGAAGTGGAGAGGGGTTTTTCTCCTTACTCCCTTGATTGTTACACTCGACATAGATGACATTATATAGAGAGATGAGAGCTACAACATATCTAAACCTAGGCATGTGAGGTCAACAAAACCAATTTGAAATACTTGGCCATAAATGCATACATGCTTGAACAGGCTGTCCATAGCTGGTTCTCTTCCTTTCTTCCTTGGCGAGTGGATAAGGTTATCCATAAAGCTCTTCCTTTCTTCCTTTTGTAAGTGGATAACCTTATCCAAACCTCAGCTCTTTCCAGGAAGCTTCCTCGGTTGAATATACCAAGGCATCTTCTCTTACTCCCCCAAACCTTGTATTGGATCCCAAGTCTTTGATCTTCCTCACAAACCTAAACCTTCCTTATTGAGATGAAGAACCAAAGAGAAGAGAAGAAGAAGCCAAAGAGAAGAGAATAAGAAGTGATATGGTCGAGTATTTTAATCTTGTCTAAACAAATCGACCAGAGATGAACTAGCCTAGTTTGCAAGGCAAGGATGTTGAAACTTAGGAGCCAAACTCTTGCTAAGGAACCCGAGACACGTTGGGGTTCAGTTTGAATAACCCGAGACATGTTGTGTGCTTAAGGAGAGAGGGCTGTTATTACCTGTCCTTTTCACCTGTTCCAGTAGCAAGATATTTTATTATTTTCCCTTTGTTTACTCTTTTCTTTATCTCTGGTTTGTATATATATATATTGTGTACTGAAGAAGAGAAATAAAATAAGGAGAATAAGTCTCCCATTCTAATTACATACACACACACACTCTCTCTCTCTCTCTCAACCTCGTCCATCATGTCTCTCTACTTGTTCTTCATCATTCTTCATATGTTCTTCATCATTCTTCATCAAAAACTTCACTGTTCTTCATTCTACACATCATAATCTCTTATTATAACATGGTATCAGAGCTTTAAGCTCCTAAACTCTTTAAATTCTGCAAAATCCATTATGTTGTTCCATTTACTCTGTTTTCTCTTTTCTACTGTTCTTCACTCGGTTTCCCTTCATTATGTTATTAGAGAACCTTCATTAGACCAGCTAAGCTTCTCAACTCTCTGGTTATTCAAAAATCTTATTCTATTTCTGGTTTCTTTTTTTCAAGTTTCTTTTTTCTACATCTTTACCCACTGGATAATGGCTTTATCCATTGGGTAAAAGAAAGTCTACCATGGAAATAGAAAGGAGAAGCTTGATTCCAGTAACCCTTGAGGGTACTAACTACTTACTTTGGTTAAGAGTGGCCAGAGTTACCTTGGAAAGTCATAGACTTTGGGACAGCCATATCATGAAGGCTGCAACTTCAAAGAGGATGACTCAAGAGAATGATCATGAAGTATTCTACTCTTTTTCATTTGCTTGGTTTTTATCCCAAGTGGTTTTTCCAAGTAAAAGTTTTAATGAGGGAATTCTTCATCGTGCCTAAGCTTGACCAGTCCCTAAGGTAAAGCTTGAGGGGGAGTGACGTGAAAAAATAAATGACATGGAGACAAGCAGATTAAACAAAGGATCAACCTACCTTGGAATGTAAGTCTGTCTGTGCAACCTAACCTAGCTTGGAGTACAAGATAGAGACGAAGTTTACCTAAACCAGAAGATGACTTTCTCTGCCTAAGAAAGAAGTATTTAATTAATCAGAAGACAAGAGAGCTGTTGGGAGCAAAGGTCACGAGATGAGAAGTATTCAAACACTTCTAGTCCACTTCTGGACTGTTTAGGTCATGTCCCTTTCAGCCTCTTTGCCTGAGCCACTTCTGTCCAAGAGTGCATTTTTTTAATACTTACGTAGGTCTCTTTGTTTAATACTTTATTTGGGATTTGTCTCCCTTTAAATATACATATACCATGAAAAAATTAAGGCAAGGAATCTGTTCCTCATTATTCTGGTTCTCTTTCTACAATTCTCTCTCTCACGAAATCTACCTATCTATCTCTTGTTCTTGCTGATTTCTTCTATATTCTCACATAAACTCTCTATAATTCTCACATTCTTTCATTGTATCAGAGCAATAAGCTCTTGAAACCTTATTCTAACTTAACTTCCGCAAATCAAAATCACTTTCACTCTTTTTTATTCTGTTCCTCAGTCTGTTTTCTTTCCATCGTGTTTCAAAATCTCTTGATAATCCAGTTTTCTAGACACTCTACTTATCTGAGTTCTTAATCTCTCTTTCAATTTCGAAAATTCTATTCAATTGTGCCCTGAAAGTTCACGAACTCATAATGTTTATCCATCATTTCATAGTTTTGTCCAGTGGATAAAAGAAAACCAGCCATGGAAATGAAGATAAAGAGCATGATTACAGTAACTCTTGAGGGTCTAACTACCTGCTATGGTCAAGAGTGGCCAGAGTTTCCTTGGGAAGGCATGGACTTTTGGACAGCCACATCATAAAGGTTGATGCTTCAAAGAGGATGGCTCAAGAGTGTAGTCTGAAGAATGAAGACAAGTGGATTCAAGAAGACCAGCTAACACTTGAGATCATTCACAGCCCTCTCTCAGATTCAATATTGGAGGCTTACTCGCACTGAGAAACCGCCAAGGATCTATGGGAGTGCCTTAAAATTGTTTATGGGAATTTCTCCAACTTGAGCAGAGTGTTTGAAGTCAAGAGAATTATCAACAACTTCAGCTTGGAGGAATTAGAGTTTAATCAATATTTTGGAAAGTTTAGGAGCTTGTGGGCAGAACTTGATACACTGAGGCCTTTCTCAGTTGATCCAGATGTCATAAGAGAAAGATATGAACAAGACAAGGTCTTCAGTCTACTCCTGAATCTAAGCCCATCCTACAACCAGCTGATTAAGCATTTTCTGAGGGAAGATAAACTTCCTGAGCTAGATGGCGTGTGTGCTCTAGTTCAGAGAGAAAACATCACACACTCTCTTTACAAGGCAAAGGACGCCAGCTCCCAAGGATATACACAACAAGAATGGAAGGATGGTGTTGTTACATGTGCACAAGGAAAGATACCCCAGGAAGAGAAACCAATCAAGCTTCTATATTCTCAGCTCTGGTGGAAATAAATTCAATGAGAACAACCCACTATGCCTAGATGTGGCGTTTGAGGGTGCATCTATGTACTCAGCACTTACCAGTGATTCCAAAGAAGGAAAAACATGGAACCAGGCAGAGATCAATGATAGCCCTATCAAAATGAGTGATATTGAGCTACTGATCAAAGTAGCTAAGGCAATCATATGCGCAAAGCAGTGTAGTACACATTCCTTTATCTCTAGGCCAATCATAATAGATTCAGGAGCTAGTCATCATATGATTAGTGATAGGAATCTTATTAGTAATGTTAGGCCTGCTTTAGGGAATGTAATAATAGCTAATGGTGATAAGGTGAAGATAGAAGGAATAGGGAACCTTAAGTTGTTTGATAAGGAATCCATTGCCTTTTATATGCCTAGTTTTGCCTCTAACCATATCTCAGTGAAAAAGGCCACGGTTGACCTGAATTGTCAGGTGGTTTTTAGGCCTAATGAGGTTGAGTTTCAGGACCTTAAGACATGGAAGGTGATTGGTGAAGGAAACAGTTAAGGTGGTTTATACATCTCCAAAAGACTAAGCCCTCTAAGCCCTCTACTCCTTCTCATTTATGCATGATCAGTAACTCATCTTTGTGTGATAGCACTATCTGGCATGCTAGACTAGGTCATCCTCACACATATGCATTAGAGATCATTATGCCTGATATGTCATATAACCACCTAGAATGTGAAGCATGCATCTTAGGAAAGAACTGCAAATCTATTTTCCAACATCTGACACTATCTATGAGAATCGCTTTCCCTTAGTTCACTCTGATGTTTGGACCTTACCTTGCATCTCTAGAGATAATCATAAGTATTTTGTTACATTTATAGATGAAAAATCAAAACACACTTGGATTACTCTATTACCTTCTAAGGATCATGTGTTAGAAGCCTTTATGAACTTTCAACCTTATGTCCCTAACCACTTTAAGGCTTATGTGAAGGTACTGAGGTCAGACAATGGAGGAGAGTATACAAGTCATGATTTCAGGAACCATTTGGCAAAACATGGCATAGTTCATCAAACAAGTTGTCCTTATACTCCCCAGCAAAATGGAGTTGCTGAAAGGAAAAATAGGCATCTAATGAAGGTGGCTTGATCAATGATGTTCCATGCAAATGTTTTTAAGAGATTCTGGAGTGATGATGTGGTCACAGCATGCTATCTAAACAACCGGATTCCTACCAGGGTGCTGTATGACATCTCTCCTTATGAAGTATTAAACAAAACCAGACCAACTATTCATTATCTTAGAGTGTTTGGATGCACCAGCTTCGTATTGATACCAGGAGAGCAAAGAAACAAGCTAGAGGCAAAGAGCATGAAGTGCATGTTCATTAGATACTCACCTACACAGAAAGGATACAAGTGCTACAATACTGAAAAAAGGAGAGTACTTGTATCTAGAGATGTAAAGTTTATGGAAGGCAAAGAGTTTTATGCTGAGAAGAACTTGGATGAGCTCAAAGATCTGTCTCAAGCATCAGACAAGGCCAATAATCTGAGAATTATTATGGAAAATCTTGGCATCAGTTTTTCAAAAGAGCCTGAAAACTCAGGGAGGTTCCCAATCATGGTATAGAAGAGGATGACGAATATATTGGAGTCACTCATCCTGATCATGAGGGGGTAATAAGAATGGAGAGCCTGAAGAGAACTCAGTAGCTCATTATCAAAATGAGATGCCATCAGAATCAGAATCTGAGATTCAAGTAGCCGAACCAAGTTAAACAAAGAGGCATAACCTTATTAGATAAAGCCTTTGAGAAGGAGTACAAGAATCAAGAAACCTGCTTCAATCTGGATCAATACAAGAGTGTGTTAAGTTGAGGTGCAATAAGGAGTTAATAGAATGGAGAAGTGTTGGGTTGAAGAGGATAGTGAGGGTGAGAAGATGAGAAAGGTTTGCAGAGGTTTTGTGTCCACCATGTCCTTAGAAGCCGTACAGACCGTACAGATCATGGGCAACCGAAAACACTCGACCAAAGGTAAAACTTCATCCGGGTAAAAGAAAAGTATCCAGGGAAGCTTACCATGACTAACCATGATCTATCCGTTGGAAAGGAAGAGTGGATAAGGCTCGGAATGGTTGGAAAGCGAACCAGCATCTTCCCAAAGATGCTGATGCCATTTGAGTGGTTCCCCTTGGTCGATTTTTGAATTACACGCTCCCCCTCTCTTCTGGTCCACAGCTTTAGCTCTTCCGTCCCTCAAAAAACCTTGTACACTCTCTCTATATATTTTAAAACTCATATCATAAATAAAGGATATAGTTCTAGGTCTCTTTCTATACTTTGGTCTATATGAAATCCTCAAACAAGTTCATACAAATCACTCTCTAAACTCTATATTTTCTTCATTTATGTCTAAACCAATCTCTCCATTCTCTTATTGTCTAAACATTTCATGGTATCAGAGCCAGGTTAGTGATAATCTGGTCTCGTGTTCTTCATTTTTAGAGTTAAAGGTCGAAGCTTTGTAGAGATCTAAGGTAAATTTTGAAGATTGAAGTTTTCTAGCGAAGAGATCTGAAGTCTTTCTTGGTTGTTAATCTCAAAGCCTCAAACTTTTCTGGTTTCTAATCTCGAGTGTTTTCAGCTTCATTCAAAGACTCAAACTTTTCTAGATCTAGGTAACTCAAGAACAAGATGAAAGGAAATAAGATGTTGGCGATACAAGTGACCTTAAAAGGGAATGGGAACTACGTTTTATGGTCAAGGCTGGTGAAAACTGCTATTGGGAGCCAGGGTTTATGGAATCACATCACGGATGGACTTCCAAAACCAGTTGTTGAGGAAAAAGGATGAGAGACTGAGCTCGCTCAGGATGATGAGAACAACTGGGTTCAAGAAGACATGACTGTTGTCACTGTGCTGCAAGCTTCTCTTGAGACTTCAATCCGTGAAGCTTACAGATACTGTGCGACCGAAAAATACTTATGGGAGACACTCCAGAAGGTCTATGGAAACACATCAAATCTGAGCTGTGTGTTTGAGGTGAAGAGAGCTATCAACACACTTGTGCAGGAAGGGGTGGAGTTCACCAAGCACTTGGGGAAGTTCAGAGCTCTATGGTCTGAACTCGAGATTCTGAGGCCGATTACAATGGAAAAGAGATCATCATGGAAAATAGAGAGCAAGATCAAGTCTTTCGCTTGCTACTGAACCTGAATCCGGGTTACAATGACCTGATCAAGCACATCTTGAGGTCATCCAAAATGCCACCCTTGGAGGAAGTTTGTGCTCAGATCCAGAAGGAAGAGAGATCACACGGATTGTTTGGAGGAAGTGGTGACCTATCTTTATCAAACAAGTCAGAAGTCACTCAAACTAACAAGGCAATGCACAAGCCTAAGGAAAGGAGGTATGGTGAGGATAAATGGTTTGGAGGCAACTGTGACCGTTGCAACAGCCGGGTCACAAAAAGAGTCAGTGCTGGATCAAGGCAACTGATTTAATGAAGGAGAGGTAAAGAAGAGCTCACCTTTCCAATGAAGCAAGTGAAAGTAGTCCTTCAGGAACTGGGTCTACCATGCGTGACGGTGATGGGAAGGCCAAACCATCTCAACACTCTTCAGTCAAGAACATGGATCATGGGCCCATAAGGAGGTCCAACATTGATGCCCTCATCAAAGCTCTTAAGGAGAATGGTAACACAATCGGAAACATTCTTGGTTACTCTCATACTGCTCATAGATTGGCTAAGACTCTTGATCAAGTAAAAGCTCTAGGAGAATAAACATAGATCATATATTGCTGCTGGTGTTCTAACTAAACCTATAGTTGTTGATTCTGGTGCCTCTCATCACATGATAAATGACACCAGTCAATAAACAATATAGAACATGCTTATGGTCATGTGATGTTTGCAAATGGTGATAGAGTAGCAATAAAAGGAATCGGAACATTGAACCTGTGTTATAAAGAGTCTACAGCTTTCTATATGCCTAAGTTTACCTCAAATATTTTATCTTTCAAGAAATACACTACTGATTTGCAATGCAATGTTATCTTTAGTCCTAATGATGTGAAGTTTCAGGATATTGATAGCAGTAAGTTGAACACATTACTTATGTTTCCAGTTCTAGTCACTCGTTTAGTTCTGTTCCTCCTTCAAATAATGATGCATTGTGGAATGCTAGATTAGGTCATCCCTATGTTATGGCTCTTAGTTTAATGGTACCAGGTGTCATGTTTAAAATAATGAGTGTGAAACTTGCATTTTAGGTAAACATTGTAAGACTATCTTTAAGAATTTGAGTACTATCTATGAAAAATGTTTTGATCTCGTTCATTTTGATTTTTCGACTGCTCCATGTTTATCTAAAGAGAACTGTAAGTATTTTGTCACATTCATTGCTGAAAAATTTAAATAAACCTGGATAACATTCATTAAAACTAAGGATAGGGTGCTTAATGCATTTAAATATTTTCAGACTTATGTTTTTAATCACATCATGGATGGACTTCCAAAACCAGTTGCTGAGGAAGAAGGAGGAGTGACTGAGCTAGCTCTAGCTGATGAGAACATATGGGTCCAAGAAGACATGACCGTGGTCACTGTACTGCATGCTTCTCTTGAGACTTCAATCCTTGAAGCTTACAACTATTGTGAAACAACAAAGGACCTATGCGAAACACTCCAAAATGTTTATTAAAACACATCAAACCTGAGCCGTGTGTTTGAGGTGGAGAGAGCCATCAACACACTTGTGCAGGAAGAGGTGGAGTTCACCACACACTTGGGGAAGTTGAGAGCTCTATGGTCTGAACTCAAGATGCTGAGGCCGAGTACAATGGATCAAGAGATCATCATGGAAAGGAAAGAGAAAGATCAAGTCTTTGGCTTGCTACTGACCCTGAATCATGTTTACAACCACTTGATCAAGCACATCTTGAGGTCATCAAAACTCCCATCCTTGGAGGTAGTGTGTTCTCAGATCCAAAAGGAAGAGGGATCACACGGATTTTTTGGAGGAAGAGGTGATATATCCTTAGCAAAGAAGGCCGAAGTCACTCAAGCAAACAAGGCATGTACAAGCCTGAGGAAAGGAGGTATGGTGAGGATAGAAGGTTTGGAGGCAACTGTGATCATTACAAGAACCCGGGTCACAAAAGGAGTCAGTGTTGGATCCTTCATCCTCACCTTTAGCCAACCAAGTTCATGAAGGAAAGGGAAGCAAGAGGCCACCTTTACAATGAATCAAGTAAATTAGTCCTTCTGGAAGTCGGTCTACCAGGCGTGACGGTGAAGGGAAGGCCACGGCATCTCGACACTCTTCAGCCAAGAACATGGATCAAGGGCCCATAAGGAGGTCCAACATTGATGCCCTCATCAAAGCTCTTAAGGATAATGGTAACATACTCGGAAACCCTCTTGGTTACTCTCATACTGCTCATAGAGTGCTTAGGACTCTTGAACAAGTAAATGCTCTAGGAGAATCACATAGATCATATACTGCTTCTAGTGTTCTAACTAAAGCGTTACTTGTTGATTCTGGTGCCTCTCATCACATGATATGTGACACCATATTAAGTTGAGGGGAATAATTAGGGTAAAAGAAGAAAATGGAAGACGGAGAGTTTGTGTCGACAATGTCCGTACAAGGCCGTACAATCCGTACAGGCCGTACAGGTCATGGTTGACCCGAACCTCGACCAAAAGTTAAAATGGTCATCCGGGTGAAAAGAAAGTAACCTTAGCGGGTGATCTTTACCACTTACCTTGGTATCCGTTGGAAAGGAAGGAAGAAGGAGTCTTGGACAGGCTGGCACAGCTAGAAGGTGATCATCATCTTACCAAAGATGCTGATACCCTTCTCGTGGCTCTCCTTGGTCGATATTTGAAATAGGCACTCCCCCTTTCATCATGGTCCACAAGATGTTCTTCCATTTGGTTCTGGAAACCCTTGTAACCCATCTATATAAACATTATGTCGAGTATCAATAACAACATACATTTCTGGGTTTCTCTCTACTCTTTGGCCTAAATAAATCCTTAACACAAGTTCCTATAAATCACTCCCTAATGTCTTTATTCTCTTCATTTCTGTCTTAACCAATCTCTCTATTTTCTTATTCGTTAAACATTACATGGTATTAGAGCCAGGTTAGTGATAATTTGGGCTCGTGTTCTTTATTTTGAGGGTTAAAGGTAGAAGCTTTTTAGAGATGGGAAAGTTTGAAGATTGTAGCTTTCTAGCGAAGATATCTGAAGTCTTTTTGGGTTGTTTTTCTCAAAGTCTCAACCTTTTCTGGTTTCTAATCTTGAGTGTTCTTCATCTTCATTCAAAGACTCAAGCTTTTCAAGATATGTGTAACTCAAGAACAAGACGGAAGGAAACAAGATGTTGGCGATACAAGTGACCTTAAAGGGGAGTGGGAACTACCTTTTATGGTCAAGGCTGGTGAAAACTGCTATTGGGAGCCAGGGTTTATGGAATCACATCACGGATGGACTTCCAAAACCAGTTGCTGAGGAAGAAGAAGTAGTGACTGAGTTCGTTCTGGATGATGAGAACAAGTGGGTTCAAGAAGACATGACTGTTGTCACTGTGCTGCAAGCTTCTCTTGAGACTTCAATCCTTGAAGCTTACAGCTACTGTGAGACAGAAAAAGACCTATGGGAGACACTCCAGAAGGTCTATGGAAAGACATCAAATCTGAGCCGTGTATTTGAGGTGAAGAGATCTATGAACAAACTTGTTCAGGAAGAGGTTGAGTTCACCAAGCACTTGGGGAAGCTCAGAGCCATATGGTCTGAACTCGAGATGCCGAGGCTGAGTACAATGGACCAAGAGATTATCATGGAAATGAGAGAGCAAGATCAAGTCTTTGGCTTGCTACTGACCCTGAATCCGGATTACAATGACCTGATCAAGCACATCTTCAGGTCATCCAAACTGCCATCCTTAGATGAAGTGTGTACTCAGATCTAGAAGGAAGAGGGATCAAACGGATTGTTTGGAGGAAGAGGTGACCTATCCTTAGCAAACAAGGAAGAAGTCACTCAAGCTAACAAGGAAATGCAACTGTGATCATTGCAAGAAGTCGGGTTACAAAAGGAGTCAGTGATGGATCCTTCATCCCCACCTCAAGCCAACCAAGTTCATCAAGGATAGGGAAAGAAGAGCACAACTTTCCAATGAAGCAAATGAAGCTGGTCGTTCTGGAAGTGGGTCTAACATGCGTGAAGGTGAAGGGAAGGCCACGGAATCTCAACACTCTTCAGCCAAGAACATGGATCAAGAGCCCATAAGGAGGTCCGACATTTATGCCCTCAGCAAAGATCTTAAGGAGAATGGTAACATGCTCGGAAACACTCTTGGTTACTCTCATACTAATCATCGATTGCCTAAGACTCTTTTTCAAGTAAATGCTCTGGGAGACTCACATAGATCATAAACTTCTGTTGGTGTTCTGACTAAACCTTTAGTTGTTGATTCTGGTGCCTCTCATCACATGATAAGTGACACCAGTCTCATGAAAAACATAGAACCTGGTTATGGTCATGTGATGATTGCAAATTGTGACAGAGTAGCAATAAAAGGAATTGGAACACTGAACATGTTTGTTAAAGAGGCTAGAGCTTTCTATATGCCTGAGTTTACTTGAAATCTTTTATTTGTCAAGAAATGCAATACTGATTTACAATCCAATGTTATCTTTAGTCCTAATGAAGTGAAGTTTCAGGATATTGAGAGCAGTAAGTTGATTTGGAAAGAAGTAACCAAGGTAGATCTTTATATGCTTGAAGACATTACTTATGTTTCTAGTTCTAGTTACTCATTTAATTCTGTTTTTGATTTCAATAATGATGCATTGTGGTATGCTAGATTACGTCATACCCATGTTATGTCTCTTAGTTTAATGTTACCAGGTGTCATGCTTAAAAATAATGAGTGTGAAGCATGCATTTTAGGTAAACATTGTAAGACAATCTTTAAATAATAGAGACTATCTATGAAAAATATTTTGATCTTGTTCATTCTGATGTTTGGACTGCTCCTTGTTTATCTAAAGAGAACTATAAGTATTTTGTCACATTCATTGATGCAAAATCTAAATACACCTAGATAACACTCATTAAAACTAAGGATAGGGTGCTTGATGGATTTAAAAATTTTCAGGCTTATGTTTCTAACCATTATAATGCCAAGCTTAAGATATTTAGATTAGATAATGGTGGGGAATACACAAGTCATGCATTTAAAGATCACCTAGCTCAACATGGAATCTTGCACCAGAAGAGTTGTCCTTACAGTCCACAAGAGAATGGAGTGGCTGAGAGGAAGAACAGACACCTCATGGAGGTGGCAAGGTCGATGATGTTCCAAACTAATGTCCCAAATAGGTTCTGGAGTGATGTTGTGATGTCTGCTTTCTATCTTATCAACATGATACCAACCAGAATCCTAGAGTATCAGTCTCCATTTGAAGTTCTTAACAAGATCAAGCCTTCTCTAGATCATCTAAGGGTGTTTGGATGTCTTTTTGTTATGTACTGGTCCCAGGAAAAAAGAGGAACAAGTTGGAGCCAAAGGGTACTAGAGCCATGTTCATCAGCTATTCTACAACTCAAAAGGGATACAAATGATTTGATCCCCTAACAAGGAAGCTATTAGTATCTTGGGATGTCAAGTTTTTGGAGTCAAGAGGACACTATGAAGAGAAGAGCTTGGAAGATCTTAAGGATCTAGCTCAAGCATCTGACAAGGCTGCGAGCCTTAGGATGATCATGGAAGGTCTTGGGATCAATCTAACCCGGGATCAAAGAAAGCAGAATGTGCCTCAACTACATGAAGCTGAAGAATCATCCCACCTTGATCATGAGGGGAAATGAACCAGAAGCTGGTTGTTATGGGGAAGGGAACTCTGGAAGTCCTGGTCAAAATGTGATGGGAAATAAGGAAGCAAATGAGGGAAATGATCAGAGGGAAAGCTTTGTGCCTGAAGAAGAAGGTCAAGAGGAGCATGAGGAAGTAGTAGAGCCAGAGGTAGAAGCTCCATTGAGGAGGAGTACTAGAGTAAGAAGCCACCCATCCAACTGAGTAAACACTAGTGTCTACTATAATCCTCAAGCTATCGCCCACCCTAGTTAAGCCGTCTTCTCGTTTGCTGAGTTTCCTAAGGAGCATTGCGCATTTATCATCAGCCTGGATGAGATTCAGGTTCAAAGGTCTTATGAAGAAGCCATGGAAGATAAGGAATGGAGGAAATCAGTGGGTGATGAAGCTGGTGCAATGATTAAGAATGAGGATTGGTATCAGATTTAACTTCCGAAAGGGAAGAAGGCTGTCTTTAGTATATTGATCTTCACTGTCAAGTACTTACCAAATGGGAAGATAGAAAGGAGGAAAAAAAGACTGGTTGCAAGAGGGTTCACTTAAACCTATGGAGAGGATTATGTTGAAACATTTGCACATGTGGAAAAGCTTCATACTATCCGGATTGTTTTATCTATTGCAACAACCTTGGGATGGAATCTATGGATAATGGATGTGAAGAATGCTTTCTTGCAAGGAGAGCGGGAAGAAGAAGCAATCTCCAAGAGCTTGGTACCACAAGTTGAGCACCACTTTGAATGGTCGACGCTTCATCAGGTTTGAGCTTGATCACACCTTGTTTACCCTAGTCTCTCCATCAGGTATCATTTTTCTCCTAGTTTATGTTCATGATATCAAAATAACTGGGAGTGACAAGGATGGCATCCAAGACACTAAAGATTTTCTGAAATCTGTGTTTGAAATTAAAGACTTGGGAGAAATGAAATACTTCCTTTAACTTGAGATTTTTCATGTTCAAAAGGAAGTATACTCTTGATCTTTTGAAAGATGCAGGTGAACTTGGAGGAAAGACAACAAGGATCCCCATGGAGGATGGGTACAAGGTTCCTCGTGAGGTGGAGATTAAAGATAGCAAACCGTTCCATGATGCCAAGCTTTATATAAAGCTAGTGGGTAAGTTAATCTATTTGACAATCACACGTCCTGATATTTGTTTTGCTGTGAACCAGGTGAGTCAACACATGCAAATACCAAAGGAACACCACTGGAATATGGTAGAAAGGATCCTCAACTACTTGAATGGGTCGCCTGGTCAAGGGGTGTAGATGGGATGCAACAACAACACTGAAGTGGTTGGTTACTGTGATGCGGATTGGGCTGGTAATATGGCAGATAAGAAGCCTACCACATGTTACTACACCTTTATTGGAGGGAACCTGGTTACATGGAAGAGCAAGAAGCTGAAGGTGGTGTCATGTTCCAGTGCTGAAGCGGAGTACCTAAAATGCTGAAGCTAACAAATGAGCTACTCTGGATCAAAGGCATCCTAAAGCACTTGGGTATTGAGCAGTCTATACCAATGACAGTGCATTGTGACAACCAAGCCGCCATCCACATACCCACCAATTCAGTGCTTCATGAGAGGACCAAGCATATTGAGCATGAATGCCACAAGGTGAGGTAGATGATTGGTTTAGGAGTGATCTTTCCATGCTATACAGGAGTGAGGATCAGTTTGCAGATGTGTTTACTAAGGCAGCTAGGCAAAAGTCAATGCAGTCCATTCATAGTCGTTTGGGACTGATTGATCTGACCCAACTTAGCTAATCCCCTTGTAACACCCACGAACCGTCCTAGGCTTGACTAACCCGGAATGGCCCGGAAGGACTACAAGTATAGCTCACCTGGTTGGATCGACCAAAGGTCGAGAACGAATCAAGACCCTCGACCAACCCATCCAGGTTCGCTATGTCCTCGAAGACCACGGCCTAAGGCTTTGTAACCCGTACCACGGTCGACGAGTTGTGTCAACCCGGACTAGGTCTATATCATTAGCACAACACCAACGAATAAAAACATTCATTTTATTAATGTTAGATTAAAGCGTTTACATAAAAACTACAAAACGTTATAAGATATCAGAGTTTGCGCGCAAGGCCTAGAGCCAAAAGAAAAAGAAAAGAAAATATATATAAAAACCTATTCCTCGTTTATGCTTATGCCAGTCAGACACAGTCAGACGCTGTCCACAGCGTGTTCTAGAGTGTCTTGCACCCTCAGACGCTGTCCACAGCCTTCTCCATACTTGTTGCACAAGATCTCTTCACACACTCCATCTTCTTTGCTCCATCTTATCTATCACAAGTTAATACTTTTTCATTTTCCTCTCTTCAAGTTAACACTCCCCCTCAAGATTGACTCTAGTGATCCTAAGTCAAGCTTGGAACCTTGAAGAGCTTCCTCATTAAAAACCTGACCAAGGAAAACCCTTTGGGATAAAACCTTGATGAGGGAAAAAGAGTAAAGTCCTCAAGGCCTAGGGATTGGCCAATGGGTCTTTGTGTCTTGGATCATTGTGATGGACACAAAGACCCTGGATCAAGGCCTCACTGTGATGCAAGTCTCATCCGACATTCGTTGCACATTACTAATTCTTCTTTAGCCCATCTAGCTCATCTCACACTGATCTTGGTCTCTCCCCCTTTCACCCAACCTTCTGTTGAGTTTAACTGCTCGGATTACCAGATACAACTCCATCTTCATGGTCAGGCTTGGTTGCTTCTTCTTCTTTAATAACTATCAACGATTTTTTCTTTACAGATCATTGAAGCTTCTCAATACCCCCCCCCCCTCATGCTTGGTACTGAGTCATTAGGAAGACGCAAGCTTAGATGGATGACAGTTTCATGATCTTTATCAGCCCACCACTGCCCACTCCTTTCTGATCTCGGCACCTTGAATGGAATGCTGGAATATACCTCACCTATCTATTCAACCACCTCACTCTAGAAGCCGCATTGTAGAGTAATCTTCTTCTTCACACAACCAAGAGTGCTCTGACCACTCTCTTGTCTAGACTTGCTAATGTCTAAACCCGGATGGCTCCATCTTCTATTCCTGGTGCAATGGTGAGGAGGAACCAGGTAATGAACTTAGATCATCAGGTAGCGCCCTCAAGTATCACTTGCTGTCAACTTAGAATAAGATCAATGGCATATGGATGTCAAGAATGCATTTCTACAAAGAGAGTTGGAAGATGAGGTATACATGTGACCACCTCCTAGCCTATAAAGCATGGTCTAACCAGGGAATGTATTAAGGTTGAAGAAGGCAATCTATGGCTTGAAGCAATCTCCAAGGGCTTGGTATCACAAGCTCATCACCACACTCAATGGAAGAGGCTTTGTGAAAGCTGAGGCAGATCATACACTTTTCACTCTAACCAGCAAGCAAGGGATTTTGGTCATTCTGGTGTATGTTGATGACATTATCATCAGTTGCAATGACAAGGAAGGTATACTCTCAACCAAAGCTTTCTGTAAATCATCTTTTGAAATATGCCGCTCAAAAGAGGGCCTTTTCTTATCCCAAAGGAAGTACAGACTTGAACTTTTAAATGAGGCAGGAAACCTTGAAGGAATACATGCCAAAACCCCATTGGAAGAATAGTACAAGGTATTGTGAGAGGGGGAGATTAAAGACACGCCCTTTGAAGATGTAAGGAAGTATAGGAGGATGGTTGGGAAGATCATATATCTAACTATCACTCGGCCAGATGTGTGTTTTGCTGTGAACCAAGTCAGTCAGCATATGCAAACCCATAAGGTTCATCACTGGATCATGGTGGAGAGGATCTTGAGATACTTGAGAGAAGCTCATGGTCAAGGTGTTTGGATGGGTTGCAATGGAAGCACTGAGATTATTGGATATTGTGATGCTGATTGGGCAAGAGATATGGTTGATAAGAGATCAACTACTGGGTATTGTAAATTCATTGAAGGCATCTTGGTGACTTGGAAGAGCAAGAAGCAGACGGTGGTGTCATGTTCAAGTACTGAAGCAGAGTACCGATCTATGAGGGAGCTTACTAGTGAACTCATATGGATTAAGGGACTACTAAAGGACTTGGGCATTGATATTACCACACCCATGACTATGCATTGTGACAACCAGGCATGAATCCACATTGCATCCAATTCAGTCTTTCATGAGAGGACAAAGCATATAGAAGTGGACTGCCATAAGGCGTGGCAAGCAATGGAGAAGCAAGTCATTCTTCCATCCTACACTAGAAGTGAAGATCATCTGACATATTCACTAAGGCATCTAGCAGCAAGGTTTGCGATTTCATTCATCATAAGCTTGGACTCGTAGACCTCACATGTTACTGATTCTCTTGCCATGAAATGTTCTACACTTTTTCCTTTGCTTGGTTTTTATCCCAGGTAATTTTTCCAAGTAATGGTTTTAATGAGTGAATGCTTCATCGTGCCCAAGCTTGACCAGTTCCTATGGTCAAGCTTGAGGGGCAGTGACATGATAAAATAAATGGCATGGAGACAAGCACATTAAGCAAAGGCTTAACGTATGTAATTGACGTCTGTCTGTACAACCTAAACTAGCTTGGAATGCAAGATAGAGAAGAGGTCTACATAAATCAGAAGATGGCTTTCTCTGCCTAAGAAAGAAGTATTTAATTAATCAGAAGAAAAGAGAGCTGTTGGGAGAAAAGGTCACGAGATGGGAAGTATTCAAACACTTCTGGACCACTTATGGACTGTTTAGGTCTTGTCCTTTTCACCCTCTTTGCCTGAGCCACTTCTGTCCAAGAGTGCATTTGTTTAATACTTCTGTAGGTCTCTTTGTTTAATAGTTTATTGGGGATTTGTCTCCCTTTAAGTATGATGCGATCCTGAGCAGGCTCAAACTCAAGGCATGTGATCCAAGGAATGGACTAGCAAATACACATATCAAAGCTTGGCTGAATGGGCAGTATCAAGGTCTCATTGGAATGGTTTATGAAGTATTAGACAGAGAGAAGGATAAGAGACTTGATGCGGCCTCTGGTAGTCATGGAATGATCATGAATATGTATGGAGAGGAGCTGGACCATGAGACAATCTGACCTGGTTCTGTGCATGGAGATCAATCTGCAAGCTCAAAATGGCTTGGATAACAAACTGAGCAGGAGAGAAGCAAGGTGGATCAGCTCCAACAAGCAAATGGACGAGGCTGTCTAAATGGAGGACGCATTAGCTTCTCAACTGGACCAAGCACAAGATCAAAAGCCAAACACAGAGACAAGGTCTTCTACACTTTGTTCCTGGCGTGAAAAGAGAAGAAGAGTTAACCAAGAGAGCAGAGAAATCAGACCATTGGTTTAATCTCTTTATGTTTATTTAATTGTACTGTTTTTAATTTAAACCAAAGCAAATGAGGATTAGGATTCATAAATCATTTTCAAATTGGATTAGGATTATAATTAGATTAAACAAATTTGGTTTAGGATTAGGGGATTAGGTGTTTCTTTTTTCTATTTATTGTACGCAGCCAGCTGAATGGAAATCAATGAAATTTTAGTATAAAAAAGGTTTTCTTTCATCTCTTCTCTTGCTTTAGCGAGTTGCGACTTTCTGGTGAGTAACATCCAGCGTGGGTTCTCATGATTTGGTGTGTCATATCCAGACCATAACCCTTGGAGTATCAGGAGTCGAGCCACCTTTTTGTGTCCCACATCAATTGACAAGCCAAGAAGTAGATTGAGTCCTTGATTTCCGTTTGCAAGGATTATCAAAGCATTTACCCACCTACAAGAGATCCAGGAAATTACAGACAATCCAGGGCCGTATCAAGTGGTATCAGAGCCTCTTGAAGGTTAGGGTACGAGATCTCAATCTGGTTTCATCAATTGCACACGATTTTCTCTCTTTGGTAGCTGATCTACCTTCAAAGTCGACTGGGAGAGGGGAAGAGTGACAAAGAAGTGAAATTACCACAAGTAAGAAACCAGAAGAGTTATTTGGCACATTTCTATGTTGCATCCTCAGGTTTTTTCTGGTGGATATGGTCCTGAAGAATATCTATCATGGACTGTAAGTATTGATAGATGTATTAGGCAGAATCGAGTGCCATCATGGGAAAAGCCATCTCTGGCTATTGGTCAGCTACGGGGTGAGGCTAGATAATGGTGGAGAGATGAAAAGGCAACTCGTTGGTATGATGAGTGTCCAATCATCACGTGGGAAGAGCTTAAACAAAACATGGATCAGAGATATCTAGCACAAGACTTCTCTGGAGATATTAAACCAGAACCAGCCGCTTATAGTCAAGGACAGTACTCAATTGCAGCTGAACATGAAGGAGAAACACAAGTATTGTGTGAGCTCGTGCCTGATCAAACAAAAGAAGAAGAAAAAGTGCTTGGAGAGTCATCTACACCTCATGAATTGGAGCTTGCTGTGATTGATCAAGGTGAAAGCTTTCAGTCTTTAACTTGTGGTTTACTGACCTGGTCTACTTTATACTTCCAGTCCAGCTTAGTGGCGCATCTTAGAGTTGTTAAGGGATTGCAGCAAGTCGTTTTTGAACCAGGAGGAATCTTGAGTGTTAGTGGAAGGAGCAACAACAATCTGGTTTAGGAAACTGTTTCATACAAGCTTGGTCTGAAAGGTTTCGTCACTCCTGAAGTCTAATGTTTTTGAAGGGAGAGGAGATGGTGTGATCCTAAGTTGCTGTTGTGATAAGAGAAGAGAGTCAGGATGTAACACATTCTTGATCAGGTCCATAATTGAGAGTAAGGCAGGAATATGTTGTGATTAAGGAAAAGCCAAAGCTTAATTGTAAAATGGAGACCAATGTACTCACCCACCAGGCAAGATAGAGTATGATGGACATACTATGATGAGTTGGGGTCATTGTGATCTGAGAGACCTCAAAGGCATTCTCCTAAGCAGCCATTTGAGACTAGTTCGGCCACCAAATGAATCAGCAAGGTTCCTGCATGTTTATGGGGATCTGATTCTCCTATCCTAGTAGGGAAAGCAAAGAATACATGCCGAGATATCCATGATTTATGGAGTAAATGGAGAGAAGCACCTCAGCAGCAGCTGGATATGAGTTAAATAAAGAGGAAAGAAATATTGCTTTAAGTTCTGTTTGCAATAAGATACATCTAAGGCACGTGACAGGCTTGCATCACTTTGTATTCAAGCCAGGAGAAGAGGTGTGTGTGTGCAAAAACAGGAACCAAAGCGTGATTGAAGGAGAAAGGTGTTTAGAGTTGATTGAGCAAGGTTCCAGGAGTTTGCTGAGGAATGGAAAAGGATTGCAGTGCTGTGTATTTGATCCAGGAGATGATCATGTTTCTACCCACTTACAAGACTTGGATTTGAGGACAAATCCTTTTGAAGGGAGAGAGTATGATGCGATCCTGAGCAGTCTCAAACTCAAGGCATGGGATTCAAGGAATGTGCTAGCAAATAAAATGATCAAAGCTTGGCTGAATGGGCAGTTTCAAGGTCTCATTCGAATGGTTTATGAAGTAATAGACAGAGAGTTGGATAAGAGACTTGATGCGGCCTCTGGTAGTCATGGAATGATCATGAATCAGTATGGAGAGGAGCTGGACCCAGAGACAATCCAACTTGGTTTTCAGCATGTAGATCAATCTGCAAGCTCAACTTGGCATGGAGAACAAACTGAGCAGGAGAGAAGCAAGTTTGTTGCGGCCAACAAACCAGTAGCTGATCCAAAGGTCAACCAAATCCCCTACTCAACCAGCCATGGCGCCAACCAGGATATATGTGCACTAAAAATGCCATATCTTTCAAACCAAGAGACTTTTAATCACGAGGCCAATTTTCATGGATTCTACACTCAAGAAGGAGTCCACTTCATTTGGAATCGGGCCGAAATATTCACTGGCCCAGGGGTTATGAATTTTACAAAATGGAGGTTTGCCAGCCCATTCATCCGCGAGTACTCGACTTTGGAAGAGGATCCAAGCCCAATGAAGAAGCGGCCTGACCCAAAACCCATCATAGGATTCAAGATGGATTTCTCAGATTTCCAGAAAGCCCAAGATCACGATATTTGGTCAAGGGAATTAGAAGATATGCTCATTTTCCCTAAACCGGCCAAACCGAACAGTTTAAGGAAAGATTGGACAATCTTTCGGTTCAATCACCTTTTAGCCAATCAATTCCGACCAGACGATTATATGATCATACCAAGAACCCCAGAAGACATAATAAATGGTCCAGAGGAGTTATACAAGTTCCTACTATGCACCAGCCAGCATAGGATCAGGAGGATCTGCATTTACCACAACTTGCCTTATTTGGATGTTTGCAGATTTGATGCAATAACTCATGGACGACCCAGCCATCAAAACTACCACGTTTTGGAGTTCTTTCTAGCTTATCCAGGAGTCCCAATATGCACCAGCACCCATCAGATCAAGCCGAATCCAATCAGACCAGAGGATAGACCCGGTTTGCTCAAATTGGCCAAACCGACATGTTTTGTTGAAACTCTTCAAACCAAAGGAGACAAGGACCAACGGCTATATTCTCATTCAAGGAACTTATCAAGCATATCAGGAAGGTTATTAAACCATGGTCACGTCCAGAAGTTTCAAGATACAAAGGCTCCCAAGTTTCCATTGATGGTTCACCAAATCAAGCTAAAAGACCATATTCTTGGAGTCATCAATGCCATTGCTGCCAGAGTTTATTTTCGAGTTATTCAATTTCCTTTTGTAATTTTATGACTGATAGAACAGTCCTAGGTTGAGCCTATAAAGCTCATTTCATTTGTCTCATTGAAAAACACACCATTTTGAAAGCAATAAGAATTTTCTAGTTTTTCTAGTTTTGTTAAAACTATTGTCTCAAGTCTTTAGAGTTTGTGAGAATCAGCTCCAAAGCACCACGACTTATCAAGCCTCCCTTCCATAGAGTCTTGTGGCGTCCTCAATCCACCATCACTTCCATCCCATTCGTTTGCCAAGCTTGAGAGTGATGCACATCCAGCAAGCTTTGCTCCATCCCATCCACTTCGATCATCTATTGATCAGGCTGAGAGTGACACACGTCCAGCAGCCTGATTCCATCCTATCTATCCTTTATGTTTGTCTATTTTCATTGTTTATTTCATAGCATAAACCGCATCTCATTTGTTTCCCATTTGTTTCAGGTTTACAACAACGATTCCAGCAATATCGATCTTTTGACCACAAACCGGTTGAACTGATTGGAACCTCAGTAGATCATTTGGACGACCCCCATTCTGGGCTGTAACAGTTCTAGACCTTGGAAAAGACTGAATTGCAATATTTACCCAAAATACAAACTTCACAATCATTGTTTTTGAAAGAAACATTAGGAAATATCAAATTCAAGGCTCTACCATGTGAATTTCCTAGTCTAGCATGCCACAATGCATCATTATTCGAAACAGGAATGTAACTAAATGTGCAATTTAAATCAGATAAGGGCTTGACATCTTCAAGCATATAAAGGTCTTCTCTTGTGATCCCCTTTATGATCATTCTATTGCTCTCAATATCCTGTAATATCACATCATTAGGAATTAAAGTAACTTTGCAATATAGATCAGTAGTTGCTCTTTTAAAAGAAAGCAAATTAGATGTGAAATCAGGCATAAAGAAAGCTTTAGAGTTTTTTTCAAACAACCGTAAGTTACCAATCCCTTTAATAGGTATCCTATCTCCATTTGCTATCATGATATGTCCTAAAGCAGGTTCTATATCATTGATCCATATAGTATCACTTATCATATGATGAGATGCACCAGAGTCAATGATTAGATGTTTAGGCGATGTAGATGCAGAAACAAATATACTATCAATGTTTTGAATTGTAGATGCTAGCAAGAAAGGCACCAACAACATTAAACACCCTGAAAGTATCTAAATAGCTACATACTGCCATATCAGAGTACTCCTTGAAGGCTTTGATTAGAAGGTCCAGTTCGGATCTCCTTACTAGACCATCATCATTTCTCTTCAAGGTGCCATGGATGGGGAGAGCTTTGGATCCTTCAGTCTGGCCAGTAGAGGTGCTTGCTGGTTGATCCTGCTCCACCATGCCACAAGTGAACTGGGCTCTTGCATCTCGGTCTCTAGCTGCGAAACTTGGGAGGTTTCAGATGTGGGTGAAGAATCCAGCACTGCTCTTTCTTATGATCTCTGCGCTTGTAGTGCTCACATCCACCATACCTTCTGTCTTCAGTCTTGTATGACTCCCGGTTAGCTTGAAGAACTTCAGCTGCTTTGTTTACCAAGGAAAGGTCTCCTTTTCCTCCAAATAGATCAAGAGAGGACTATCCTTCACAATCAAATACAATGCTGATGGTACTGTGGAGAGGCGCAAGACAAGACTTGTTGCAAGAGTTTTTACTCAAAATTATGGAGAGGACTATCTGGACACCTTTGCACCAGTATTGGGGCACTAGGATCAGGAATTTGCTAAAAGACTTAGGTATGGAGACTACAAACCCCATCAATTTGCACTGTGACAACCAGGCAGCAATCCACATAGCATCCAACAATGTGTTTCATGAAAGGACTAAAAACATTGAGGTTGATTGCACAAGGTCAGACAAGCTGTGAAGCAGCAAATTATCATACCTTGCTACACTCGAAGTGAAGACCAGTTGGCCGACATCTTCACCAAACCAGCGTGCTCAAAGGTTTGTGAGTTCATTCATTCAAAGCTTGGACACATGGATCTCTCATCTCACTGATCCTCTTAGCCATGAGGTGTTATACTCTTTTTCCTTGGCTTGGTTTTTTGCCAAGTGGGTTTTTCAAGTTAAAGGTTTTAATGAGGGAATGCCTCATGGTTTCCAAGCTTGACCAGTCCTCATGGTCAAGCTTGAGGGGGAGTATTTAGATGAAGCAAAATAAAAAAAGTTAGAGTAGAATTCAAGTTAACTTAGGAGACAAGATATTCCGTACAACCTAGGGTCTTAGCTTTACGTGCAAGGCAAGAAAAGAAGAGAGTTAGGAAAGCACCATTCCGCAAGTCGCCATTTATTCTGTCTAAGGCAATTTGAATGTTGGAGGAGCAGAATCACATGTGAAGATAAGGAGACCATTCCTTGGTGCCGTTGAGACATGTCACTCTCAGCCTGGCTCATCCCAGTCCAGACCATTCGGACCATTTGGACTCTTCCACTCTTTGTTTGTTCAGTTATCTTGTCTCTTCCTAGGCAGACTAGTTTATTATTTTCTCTAGATATTTTGTTTGTCTATTTATGTACTGACTCCAAAAACAAATCAAGGAAGGGAATAAAAATACTCTACTTCGCTAAACTCTTTCTCTCTCTCTCCTCTCTCTCTCTCTCTCTCTCTCTCTCTCTCTCTTGAGTTCTCCACTCTCTTTTTTGCTGTTCTTCATGTTCTCGTGTAGAAATCTTCGGTTCTTGGCATAATCTCTCTATATATATCATAAACTCACAATCTATGAGTCCAAGCTTTGGATGAATGAAATCGCAGACTTTAGTACTAGCAACCTTTGTGAAGATATCAGCCAATTAATTTTCACTTCTTGTATAGCATGGTAAGATGATTTGTTGCTCCACACCCTGTCTGACTTTATGGCAGTCACCTTAATGTATTTGGTTCTTTCATGAAACGCATTGTTGGATGCTATGTGAATTGCAGCCTGATTATCACAATGCATTGTGACTGGTAATGTCGTCTCTATACCCAAGTCTCTTAGCAGATTCTTGATACAAATGAGCTCACTAGTAAGCTTCCTCATTGCTCTATATTCTGCTTCAGCTCTTGAACATGATACCACCTTCTGCTTCTTGCTCTTCCAAGTGACCAACTTTCCTCCAATGAAAGTGCAATAGCATGTTGTAGACCTCATGTCTACTCTATCTCCTGCCAAATCGGCATCACAATACCCCCACAATCTTTGTGCTCTTCTTGCAACCCATGCATACTCCTTGTCCTGGTGCTTCTCTTTGATACCTCAAGATCCTTTCCACCATATTCCAGTGATGTATCTTGGGACTTTGCATGTGCTGGCTGACTTGATTGACTGAAAAGCACACGTCTTGTCTAGTGATGGTGAGGTAGATCAATTTACCAACCATTCTTCTATAGTGCTTCACATCTTCATATGGCTTGTCTTCTATCTCCCCCTCTCGCAACACATTGTAACCATCTTAAAGTGGAGTCTTTGTTGTTCTTGCTCCAAGTTCACCTGACTCACTCAACATCTCTAGCTCTGCTCACAGAGCTCTGAACTTCCCAAAATGTTGAGTAAAGTCCATATCTTGTTGGTTCAGATTGTTGATGGCCTATTTTACTTCAAAGACCCTACTGAAGTTGGAAATGTTTCCATACACTTTTTGCAGTGTACCCCATAACTCCTTTTCTGTCTCACAGTAGGAGTAAGCCTCCGTTATGGGGCCATCAAGAGAGCTTTGGATAATAGACAGCACCATGAAATCCTCCTGACTCCATTTCCTTCATCTACCATCACAAACTCCTTGCTATCTTCTCCTTGGCTGGTTAGTTTTGGGGCTTCACTTGTAGTAACATGAGACCATAAACCTCTTACAACAAGGGAATTCTTGATTAATCTTTTGACCAGAGAAGGAAGTTTACTCCCATTAGAGTAACTAGAATCACCACAAACTTGCTTTCTTCCATTTCGAAATGCTATTGTCCAGTGGGTAATAGAGTTTTCTTGAGAGATTTAGGGAATGTGAACAGAGAGGATTGAAGATAGTGAAGAGTAGATAAGTTTTGCGGAAGTAAAATGAGATTTAAGAGCTTACTGGCTCTGATACCATGTAAGTTTTATGAAGAACAGAGTGAAGAACACTCAAGAACAGAAGAGAGAGAGTGTGCTCGGTCCATAAATGAAAGGAGAGAGAGTGAGGATAGTGTTTATTTTGAGAGAGAGACAGAAGAATAAAGAACGATTTGTTTCCTTGGTTTGTTTGTTCTACCTACAATACATATTTATAGAAAACTAATACAAGCCAAGACAAGGAAGATAAGAATAAACAATTCTGGTGCCTCAGGCTGAAAAGGACAACTTTCCAACAGATTGATTCCTTAAGAGGAACATGGGATTTATACGATATTTAAATCAGCAAGTTGTATACCTGGTTCCCTTTCTTCCCAACTGTCTCCTATCTCTTTCCAAGTAAAACAGACGAGTTTAGTTCCTTTTCTCTGCCTTCCTACACTCTGCCTTCCCACACTCTGCCTTGCCTCCCAAGGCAATTTAGGTCAAGAGTGTTCAAATGCACTATCACTACATGTTGTATAAACCAGACCAAAATTATTCATCTAAATGGCAAGCTCTTCTCTTCCTTGTCTCGTATTTATTTCTCTATGTCAATAGAAACTACATGGAGCAACCCTCAAGTACCCCACCTATGACAAGGAGCTGTATGCTTTAGTGAGGTCATTGGAGACTTGGTAACACGACCCCTTATCCAAGGAGTTTTTGATCCACACTGACCATGAGACACATAAGTATCTAAGGGGACACACAAGTTTGAAGAAGAGGCATGCTCGTTGGTTAAAGTTTGTAGAATCATTCCCCTATGTGATCAAGAACAAGAAGAGGAAAGAGAACATTGTAGATGATGCCTTATCCAGGAGACACACGCCTATATTATTGACGGTGGCTAAGGTCATGGGTTTTGAACACATCAAGGATCAGTATAGAGAAGATCCTGACCTTGGAGACATCTATAAGAAGTGTAGAAAAGGAGGATTTGGGTCTTTCTTCCAACAAGATGAGTTCCTTTTTAGAGATAAGAGACTGTGTATCCCACAATGTTCAATGCATGATCTGATTCTGAGAGGAGGCCTCATGGGACATTTCGACCGAGATAAGACTCTAAGCATTGTAGCTGACCATTTCTTCTGGCCACACTTGAGAAGAGATGTAAAGATTTTCTGTGCAATGTGCATCATTTGTCTCAAGGAAAAACCCATGTTACATCCTCATGGGTTATACATTCCTTTGCCTATTCCTGACCTACCTTGGGTAGACATTTCCATGGATTTTGTTCTAGGATTACCAAAGATCAGGAACAAGGATTATATCTTTGTGGTAGTAGACATGTTCTCTAAGATGGCAAATTTCATTCTATGCAACGAAACCAATGATGCATCCCAAACTACTGACTTATTCTTCAAAGAAGTGGTAAAGTTTAATGGTATCCCTAGAACTATTGTTTCTGACAGAGACACAAAGTTCTTGAGCCACGTTTGGAGAACCCTTTGGAGGAAGCTAGGCACTATTCTGCTCTTCTCAACAACCTGCCATCCCAAAGCTGATGGACAGACTGAGTTTGTGAACCGCACACTCTCCACTCTAACAAGAGCCACAGTTGGTAAGAACCTGAGGAACTGGCTTGATTGTCTACCTTTCATTGAATTTGCTTACAACCGAGTTCCACACTCTGATACAAAGCTATCACCTTTTGAGATTGTGTATGGTCTTAAGCACACAAAACCTCTAGACCTCATTACCTATTCCCCACAAGGATCAGATGGTTAGCCAAGAAGGAGAAACCAAGGCCGAGTTAATGCAGAAGATTCATAAGATGGTCAGGACTAACTTAGAGCACCAGGTTAGTTTAATGTGTCTCCTACTTTCAACGTGTCTGCTCTATCTTATTTTCATGCAGATGAAATTGTTCTGAGGTCAGAACCTTCTCAAGAGGGAGATAATGATGAGGACATAGAACCATATATCCACATTCCAACCCTTAGACAATCACCCAAAACAAGATCATGAACCAAGGGAGTGATTGCAAGCTTCCATGAAGCCATTGAAGGATTGTTTGCCAAGGCCAATAGCAACCCCAACTTAGAGGACATCACAAAACGTCTAAAGAAGCTCTCCATTTCCGGATCAGAGGTTATAACAGCTCTACTTTATGTTATACAAGACGGTCAAAAAGATAATGCTATCCTATGCTCAATCATTCCGCATAAAGAGATGGTTTCCTTATTCACCATCTCTCCCCTTAAGTGAAACGGTGAGTTTAGGAGTAAGAGACAAGCCCCAAACTACAACACTTCAAGCTTGGCTCTTCTCCAACGGCTAGTCTATTCAAAAACCTATCAAGAGGCCCCTTCTAAGCAAATGTATGAATTCAAATTATACGCTTGATATTTTGACTAACCAAATCATATTTTCTTGCACTATTTTGTTTCCTTTTAAGACTATTTTCCAATACGAGTCAAGACATTGTTTAGCCTAAGATTTCATTAGGTCCTAAGATTGACTCATGGAATCAATTTGCTTCAAAGACAACTAGAAGGTCATAGCTGCATCAGGGAGTATATGAGACCCTATAAGCAGCCTTGTATCATTCAACCTTTATGAAATATGTGAGTCAGTTTACCCCTAGAAAACTAAAACCCTAAGTCTTTCTGTGTGTTTGAGAAGCAGCATTGAGAGCACATTGTCTTATCAAGCTCATTCCATGGAGTTTGTGGAGACTTTCGATCCATCAGATTGAGTTCATTAATCTACTCACTCCATCTCCATCTTTTGTCTTTGTTGAGTTGTTTATATTAACAAGCAGCTTGGATCCATCCTTCATCTACACACCATCATCCATCCAGTGAGATAACAAGTTGGTTATACGACCATTTGTTGTTTCCCATCCTCCAATGATCATGTTCAAGTACAAGTAATTCAAATATCATCATCATTACATTCCTCCCACAAGCCTCATTCTATTTCAACATCCTTCCATCCACTGAAGCTTGATCCCTTGTGCCTCTATCCATCCAGTATGAAAATGGTGCTATCCGTGCCCATATCAATTACCCAAGTCCTTGATATCAAACATATATTTAAGGGAGTCTTTAGTAGATTGAATATCAGATTTTTCACTCCCTATTATGATGATATCATCAACATAAACAAGGAGGACTACAATACTTGAGGGTGATATGAGAGTGAAGAGTGTGTGGTCGAGTTCTGACCTCAAGTAGCCTCGTTCATTCAAGGTAGTGCTCAACTTGTTGTACAAAGCTGTAGGGGATTGTTTAAGACCATAGATCGCCTTCTTCAATTTGAAGAATTTCCAGGCTTCACCAAATGCTCAAGACCAGGAGGTGGATGCATGTAGACTTCATATTAAAGCTCTCCTTGGAGAAAGGCATTCTTGACCTCTTCTTAGAACCGGTTTGGGTCTCCCCCTTTCAACTGACTTCACAGCCACCTTAGAGAAGCTAGGAAACGACCATGATAATCTTCAGTGAGGCTCAAGCAATGATACCTGATACATTATCCCAAAGGTGCATCAGTACTTATCAAGAATGGATCAGGTTCAATCAGAGAGTATACATAAAGCAAAGCACAATAGTTTAATCCAAACTATTAATTCAAGCAACTTAGACATGCTACTAAATGATGCAAGATATCAAAGATGGATTGAATTAAGACAATAGCATCAGTACACGACCAAAATGACCAACGCAGTAAGAATTAATTCAATCAACCATTCAAAGTTTCATTTCATGATTTTAGAATGGAAATGATGAATGTATTGAATTAAATTGAGTTTATGATACTTCTCTCTTTCTTGGGTGAGGAGTGATTGGATTGGATAGTCACTTGAATCCCTCACACTTGGACATTCGTATCCTCTTCATGGCAACACCAACTTGATGGAAGGCTGTGTGGATCCGTCAGCCTCATCTTCAACCACCTCACCGCAGAGGCCGCATTTAAATGATCTTTCAGACACACAACCAAGACTGCTCTGAACAATCTCTTTCCATAGACACGCCACTGCCTAGACCCGGTTGAGTGATCCTTTGTTGAACTCCATGCAAAGGCTTGATACTGGACCATGTACCATGCATATTAAGACTCCCCCTCAAGCATAACTTCGAGAGTAGGGAAGGAGTTAAGCTTGTGAGCTGAGTGTACACAGTTCATGGCCTTAGAACCATCAATCTTTACAAGATTTGATGTCCTTACCCTTGTGAGTTTTGGCTCTCTTCCTTATACCAAGAACTAATGGTGTTTTTGAATCACCTTAAGAGCCCTTACAAGGTAGTCTCACATTGTATGATATCCCACTCTGGTACGTCCCTGATAAGCTTATGGCTTGGATCTCTTGGATGGTATGGTTGGCGAATGACCTAGGAAGCTACTAGCACTCGTTGGTCGATGGATCTTCTCTTCAGAGTTATGGAAGGACTCCAAAGATGCTTTGCTACTCTCTAGACACAGGATAACCATGGGTAAAGTCTTAGATTGATGACGATAGATCACTCTATCCTAAGTGAAAGATTAATTTTCTTAGGCTGAGCAGAGAAAGCACTAGAACGAGATAAGCAATTTGTTGTGGTATATTTTACAAAAGTTTTGCATAAAACCATAAGCGGCTACAATTTTAAAAAGAAGAAATCAAAAGCATAAACCTAAAATATATTCTAAAAACCCACGCCTCTTCTAGAAAGATTTGGCCTAATCCTAATCCTAGTAGAAGTTGATTTTAAATCCTAATCCTACCCAAAGTTGGTTTTGTTTAATTACAAACTGAGAACACTAAGCCAACAAGATGGCTTATCTTCTCCCTCACCCTTATCCTCCTATCTCTTCCTCACGAAATTGGCTAAGTGTTGAATGGTCTCCTGATGGGCTTTGGCTCTAGCACTGGTTGTTGGCCCAGTCCAAAAGCTAATGGGTTGCTGTTGTTGATCGTTTGGCCCCGTCTTGGTCGATTGGGCCCAACTGGTCCATCTTCTTGTCCAGCCTGTTAGAGATCATTGCTCCAATCAAAATGCATTGTGATAACCAGGCAGCTATACACATTGCTTCAAACTCACTGTTCCATGATAGAACTAAACACATTGAAGTGGACTGCCACAAAGTAAGACAGATGGTGATACAAGGAGTTCTATTACCATGCTACATAAGGAGTGAAGATCAGCTAGCAGACATCTTCACTAAGGCCGCAAGTACCAAGGTGTTTGGGTCCATATATTCCAAGCCTGGACTCATTGACATCACTCACGCATGGACCCCTTAGCCATGAAGGTTCTACTCTTTTTCCTTAGTATGTTTTTCCCCAACTGGGTTTTGCAGCTAAGGTTTTAATGAGGGAGTTCTTCATGGTCTTTCAAGCTTGACTCACCTCTATAGTCAAGCTTGACGGGTAGTATTGACATAAAGAAATAAGTAAGAGACAAGGAAGAGAAGAGGTTGCAATTTAGATGAATAATTTGGGTGTGGTTTATAAAACATGTACAAACAGTGCATTTGAACACTCTTGACCTAGAGTGCCTTGAAAGGCAAGGCAGAATATGGGAAGGCAGATAAAAGGAACTAAACTCGTCTGGTTTACTTGGAAAGAGATAGGAGACAGTTGGGAAGCAAGGCAACCAGGTACACAACTTGCTGATTTAAGTATAGTATAAATCACATGTTCCTCTTAAAGAATCAATCCGTTGGAGAGCTGTCCTTTTCAGCCCGAGGCACCAGAATTATTTAGTCTTATCTTACTTGTCTTGGCTTGTATTAGTTTTCTTTAAATATGTAGTGTAGGCAGAACAAACAAACCAAGGAAATAAATCCTTCTTTATTCTTCTGTCTCTCTCTCGAAATAAACACTATCCTCACTCTCTCTCCTTTCATTTCTGGATCAAACACACACACACTCTCTCTCTCTCCTGTTCTTGAGTGTTATTCACTCTGTTCTTCATAAAACTTACAGTTTCTCACTGAAGAAGGCTACTAGGTTCCCCCCTTGAGTCAAGACAGCTCCTATACATGTTCTTGAGGCATCACATTCAATCTCAAAGGTTTTGTCAAAGTTAGGCAAAACCAAAACAGGAGCATTGGTTAAACTAGTTTTAAGTTGTTGGAAAGCTTCTTCCTCTTCAGTTCCTCATTTGAAGGCCACATCTTTTTTTGATCACTGATGTCAATGGGGCTGCTATGTTGCTGAAGTCTTTGACAAATCTCCTATAGAAACAGGCCAAACCATGGAAACTCCTCACATGGCCGATGGTTGTTGGGGTAGGCCAATCTTGCACTGCCTTGATCTTCTCTTCATTTACCTTCAGTCCCTGTGAACTAACAGCAAAGCCTAGGAATACTAGCTGATCAGTGAAAAAGGTACACTTTTTAAGGTTACCATATAGATGTTCTAGGTGCAGTGTTTCCAAAACCTTTTCAAAATATTTAAGATGAGAAGATATTGCTATAGATTAAGATATCATCAAAGTATACAACAACAAACTTACAGATGTATGCCCTTAAGACATGGTTCATGAGGTGCATGAAGGTGCTTGGGGCATTGGTGAGGCCAAATGGCAAGACTGGCCACTCTTAAATGCCTCTTATGGTTTTGAAGGCAGTCTTCCACTCATCACCTTCCTTCATTCTAACATGATGATAACCACTCTTCAAGTATATCTTAGAAAAGATAGTGGCACCACTAAGTTAATCCAGCATGTCATCAAGTCTTGGTATTGGATGCATGTACTTGATGGTTATGTTTTTGATGGCACGACAGTCAACACACATCATCCACGTCCCATCTTTCTTTGTTACTAATAGAACATGAATGGCACAAAGGCTTAAACTCTCCCTAATGTATCCATTATCCATCAAGTCTTGCACCTGCTTCTCTAGTTCCTTGGCTTCCTGCGGGTTCACCGTATAAGCTGGTTGGTTTGGCAATGGAACTCATGGGATGATATCAATTTGGTGTTTTATTCCTCTAATAAGTGGCAAACCAGTGGGTATGTCCTCTGGGAATAGGTCTTGGAACTTCTCAATTGGCTGGACTATGGCTGTGGGAAGTTCTTGATCTTCATAACCTGTCAACAGACCTTCCTTAAAGATCATTAGTAGCACCTGTGTTTTACACTCTAATGATTTTAGAACTTGTTGGGAAGTAATGTAAAGGTTAGTTTTACTTGCCTTGTTACCTTGTCCATCTCTTTTTGCATGTCTAGGACTTGATGTGGGGTTAAAGGAGCAAGCTAGTGCTTGCGGTTGTTGTGAGTGAAACTGTAGTAGTTGGTGTGGCCATTGTGGATTGTGTCCTTGTAAAATTGCCAAGGTCTTCCAAGCAGAAGACACCCATCTTGCATAGAAACAACATCACAAGTCACCTTATTAGCATATGGGCCTATGATGAATGGGACCACCCCTTGTTCACCAATCTTCAACTCAGTCTCATCATTTAACCACTTGAGCCTATATGGCTTTGGATGCTTGGTCTTTTTGAGGCCCAGCTTATCAACCAACTACTTGCTAGAAACATTAGTGCAAGAGCTACCATCAATGATCAGACCCGCATACCTTAGAGTCTATTGTGCATCTAGTATGGAAAATGTTTTCCCTCTGGATGGTTTCTGGCTCAAACATAGCACTTAGGGCCCTCCTGGTCACAAGTATCTCTCCCTCATCTGGATAGTAAGTGATCTCTTCGCCAGTAACAGGCGTTTCTTCTCGAGCCTCATCTTGAGTTTCATATCCTCCATCTTCTCTAAGGATCATAACTCTCTGGTTAGGACAATCTCGAGGATAATGACCTTTACCTTGACATTTGTAGCATGTAATTTCACGGTTCCTAGGTGCAGTAGTCTTCCCTTGGTCACCTCTGCTGCTCTTGGAAGTCTCAAGTGCTGAGCTCTTCTTAAACCGGTTTTCCACCTCAATGGAGTTGCCTTTGTCATTGTTCTTTTGTACTGGTGGAGTCCAGGTACTCTTGCCTATACTGGTGGATATGGTCTTCCTCTTGATATTTTGCTCAGCCGGAATAGTATAGTGCAACAAGTCATGGAAAGGCTCATAGTTCTGCCTTTTCACCTTTCTTGTAATCCGGTCTTGTAAGCCATCTAGAAATTGTGCCATCAAAGTCTCCTAGGAGTCTTGTACTTCCAAACGGTTCCTGATTGCATCAAACTCCTCATAATATTGTTCCACTGACTTGTTCCCTTGAGTGAGATTCCTTAACCTATTTTGCAAGTCTCTACAATAGTAACTTGGCACATATCTCTTTCTCAGTAAGGCCCTAAAATGATCCCAAAGAACAATGGAATCACTCTTAAGGCTTCTCCTTTCTGAAGTCTCCCTATCCCACCATGACAAAGCAGTGTGAGTGAGTGGAGCAGCAGCTAGAGAGATCTTCCTTGCCTCCGTGTAACTATAGTAATCAAAGATGTATTCCATCCTTGTTTCCCAATTAATGTAGGCATCAGGGTTAACCTTTCCAGCAGAGGTTTGCCTCCCTGCCATGGGTTCTCATCATCTTGATCATAGTCTCTGCCTCGGTTCCTCCCTCTATTTCTGCATTTCTCCTAGGTGGAGTGGGTCTTCTTCTTCTTCCAGACTCGGCATATCACTATCAGTCCCATCTTATTTTGGTGGGTTTTCTTGTTGTTGTTGCTGACCTCTTGCCTGATTGTTGTTTGGGTTATTGGCCTCAGCTTGTTTGTTCTGCTCCAACCAAGTCATCCTTTCATTGATGGATTGCATGGCAGCTAGAAGTTGTGCCATGGTTGCAGCATTGGTTGATGATGTGCTATCTCCCATTGCTTATACTGAAAGAACTTTCAAAGAGCAAGTGAAAAGTATGGGAATTGGAATTCTTTTAAAACAAGTAACAATATGCAATGATGTTAATGAACTAATGCACTTTAGAATGTGATGATCCGACCTTAGGAGATAACAATACGAAAAGGAGTATGCAGCCAGAGTTATAACCCAAGTTCCAATTAAAGAAAATCGACTATGATATGTTTCTCTTTTTTTTATAGAAGTATGATATGCAATTTCAAAATTAAACTAAGGTGAAAAAAAACAAGGTAACTGAGATAACTAGAGTGAAAGTAGTAAATCTTTGGCTATTTTTTAAAACAATTTTTGAATACAATGCAAGAAAGGAAACCGAAATATTCTTGATATACAATATGAAGGGAATAGGAAAATAGATGCAAGCAATAACTTCTCTAACACTTTTTAGATTTTTCTTCAAGGCGAACGAATCAAACAAGCTAGTTAACTCGTCTCCTATCTTTTTCTTTTCTTACTTATTAACTAAGAACTTAACTACTAACAATGGCATAAATCAAACTCGTAAGCAAAACACTAAATTTTTATGGTTTTTCTTAACATTATGAAACGATCTAAATGAAAAAGAAGAGATAACCTGAAATGGAGCCTTTCGGCTCTGATACCAAAATGATATGGGCACGGATAGCACCCTTCTCAGACTGGATAGATAGAGGATAAAGGGATCAAGCTCTTGTTGATGGAAGGATGTGAAATGGAGTCACACTTGTGGGAGGAATGGAATGATGATAATATTCGGATTGCTGGTACTTGAACAGGATCAGTTGAGGATGGGAAACAACAAATGGTCGTATCACCAACTCGGTATCTCACTGGATGGATGATGGCGTGTGAATGAAGGATGGATCCAAGCTGCTTGTTCGTATAAACAACTCAACAAGGACAAGGGATGGAGATGGAGTGAATAGATTAATGAACTCAATCAGATGGATCGAAAGTTGCCACAAACTCTATGGAATGAGCTTGATAAGATAAGGTTTTCAATGCTGCTTCTCACGTACACGGAAACACCATGAGTTTTAGTTGCTAGAGGCAAACTGACTCAAATATTTCATGAAGGTTGAATGATACAAGGATCCTTATAGGGGCTTATATACTCGCCGATGCAGCTATGCCATTCTAGGGGTCTTTAAAGAAAATTTATTACATGACTCAATCTTAAGACCTAATGAAAGCAAAAGGCTAAACAATGCCTTTTTCGAATTGAAAATAAAGAAAAGATCCCAAAACCTGCGAGGAAATGAAATAAATAAAATATTGAAATGTGCTTACCTTACTGACCTTTCTGGTGGATTTGAATTGTGGTAAGGTAGCCGTTGGGGTTAGGAGACAAGCAGAGGGTTAAAGTGATGTTGTTTAGAAGCTTGTCTCTTCCCCTTGATACTCATCGTTTCACTTAAGTGAGGAGATGGTGAATAAAGAAACCATCTCCTTATGAGGAATGATAGACCATAAGATAGCATTATATTTTCGACCGTCTTGTGTAACATAAGGTGGAGCTTTAATAACCTCTGATCCCGAAATAGAGAGCTTGTCTAGACGGTTTGTGATTTCTACTCTCACCATTCCTCCAGTTGCTTCGACTGAACCTCTATTCAAGTCTCCCTAAAGCTTCTTCATACTTGGTTGGCTTGATCTACATCCGTTGACTTGCGTTGACTTGATACCCTAGATCAGAGGTATTACAACAATTTCCATCAAATATCCAGCAATCATCTATGTTTTTTTTTATAGAAAACAAAGAGATAAGGCTAAACAACCAGCAACATGGTAAGCGTTGCAACCGAAGAAGAGAAACCAGCATCATGTTGAGCTTGAGAAAGAGCAGTATCTCATCCCAGAAGCAACTAGGGAAGCCTACTTGGATTTTGCACGTAGGTAAATCAAAGAAGACCTAAGAAGTATTCTGTCTTCTGTCTTTGAGGAGGGTTTAACGGTGATCGGACCATTAAAGCCAGCACGTTATGAGCCGATCTAAAGCCGTCTGAGGAGAAACCTGAGATTTAACCAAATCTGTCCACTTCCTTTCAAAAAGACATCTTGGACAATCAACCAAATCAAGAGGAGCACGTACCATAAGTTTTGTGTGGTCCTAACCACGACCTGACAAAGGCTAAAGTAGAAGAAAAGCTTGATGAGGCGCCTGTAGCTCATAAAAAGTCATCAGAGACTTTGATTGAACAAGGTAGATTCATTAATTTTTTCTCATTATTCACTGATCATACCTCTTGTTTGTGTTAAGATAAATCTCATGGATCACTTAAGGTTTGTGAAGAGGTTTCAGAACTTCGTATTTGTACCAGGAGGAATCACAGGTGTGTTTAAGGATCTTAACAACAACCTGATCCAAAAAGAAGAAACCTTGCAGCTGAAGTCACCCAAATCATTCATCCTTGAAGAACAGGATTTGTGGTCAAATGCTTTTGAAGGGAGAGAGGATGGTGTGAACCAACAGCATCAAAGTCAAGGCAAGGGAGAGCAAGTCCAAGCTGCATGTGATAATCAAAGACTTGCAAACATTGCCTCACCATCCAAGGCCAAGGAAGCTCTTGGATCATGCAAATAAAGGGTCAATGATCAGCGTGGATAAATCACCTTCAATAATCCAAGAAAGGGTATCAGGAGAAGAAGCTACCAAGGTCGAGTTCTTTACTCAACAAGCTGACCTATGGCTTGTGGGCGAGTGTGGACAGATCAGACTTGACCTAAGAAAGGCTAGGCACGACCCAACACTCAAGAATGAGTATGTGGATCATTGTACAAAACCTCCTGATAAGAATATACATTCTAGACAATTCACTTGGAGGTTGGATCAATTAATGCTGAGAGATGGCCGAAACTTGGTTATCATCGGTTGTAGTGGATTGGTTCGACCACCAGACTGTAAAAGAAGGTTCTTGCTTATCCTTGGGGAGCAAAAGGTACAAAAAAGCGCAAACAACAAACTAGCTGAAGGTACAACACAATTGGAGCAGAATAGCAACTGTTCAATTTTATAAGATGGACTGGATTTGAGGACAAATCCTTTTAAAGGATGAGAGGATGATACGACCTGGATCATCCTCTACTTCAAGGTTTTAAAGTCCACGTGTGGACCAGCTAAGTCAGTGCTTTAAGTGTGGTTCAATGGGCCATTTGGTGAGCTCATTGGTCTGATTCATGAGGTACTGGACCGAGAGAAGAAGAATGCTCATGATATTTCCTTGGAACAACATGTACCAGCCAGCAACAGCATAGTTCAACCAGAACAAGACCCAAAGATGACCAGGAGCAGCTTGTATCATGACCTTGAGAGAGTTGGACGACCAGCTTACCATATGGAAAAGAAAATGGAGTAAATTGCCTACAAATGGAATATGCAATGGAAGGTAATGCATGAGAGCTTGGTTTGGAGCAGGAAGCAAGTTACACACGACCAAAAGAACCTTGAGGACAGACTGAAGACATCAGAAGCTACTTGGGCTGTTTTCAGAAGTGTCATTGTCGATCAAGGTCCATATTAGCTTTTCAGAAGAAAGGACCGACTACCTTGAGCTTTACTTGGTCGTTTTATTTATTTTATGTTTAGGGCTTTGTAGTTATGTGTAAACCTATTAGATTTAGGTTTGGTGTTTTATAAACCAGTTAGGAATAGTTTATGGTATCCTAAACCAACTAAAAATAGGTTTTGCTTTTCTTTTTTAGATTAGAACTACGATTTTCTAATACATGGCATTATGTTGAAGGGACTACTTTTCTATTTAGGTTTCTAATACATAGCCTATTCCTAAAACTATTTCTAAACATGGCCTATTTCTAATTTAAGGGGTTAGTTTTAAGGCTCTTGGAGTGGAGTGTTGACAGATTTGGCTCTGAAACCTCTTGATACGGCCTTGGATAGGATGTCTTGCCCATGAATCACTTGAAGAACGTTTGGGGATGGTTCCTTGAGCTTTAAGGCTCTTGGATGGTGGATGATCTTCACAATAGAGTTATGGAATACCCTAAGTTTTCTTTGCTGCGGCTATCTACGAGTGTAACCTCATATAGGTTGATGGCTGTTTGAATTCACGTAAATAGAAGAGTTTACTTTCTGGTGATGATAGATGGATATGACCACGTGAATGATCAAGGTAGAAGTCTCTAAGGACACAAAGAAAAGCCAATAGCTTGATGATTTGTATTAATAGAATCGGTGAGGTTACATATGCAGTAGCTTTGGCTTATATAGAAAAACAGAAAACCCTAACTAGAAAATCTTAATTCTAATCTAAAAAGGAAAACTAAAACCTATTTCTAGTTTTTTTTGGAAACACAAGACATATTTTTAACTTGTTTATAAAACACCAAACCTAAGCCTAATATCACACTTAACTAAAAATCTCCAAAACATAAAGTAAACAAAACGACCAAGTAAAGCACAAGGTGGTCGGTCCTTCTTCTCAAGGGCTGATATGGGCCTTGCTCGACCATGAGACTTCTGAACCCGGACCAAGTACCTTCTGATGTCTTCAGGCTGCTGTCAAAGTTCTTCTGGTCGTGTGCAGTTTGCTTACTGATCCTAGCCAAGTTTTGATAACTTGCATTCCACTGCGTTCTCCACCTTTGGCAAATTACTCTTGCTTGCTCGTCCATATGATAAGCTGGTTGTCTAACTCCTTTAAGCAAGTCGGGGTACAAGATTCTCCTGATTGTCTTTGTATCATGTTCTGGCCAAACTATGATGTTGCTGGCTGGAATAGGTCCTTCCAAGGCCATATCATAAGCATTCTTCTTCTCTCGGTCCAATACCTCATGGATCAGACCAATGAGCTCACCGAATGACCCATTGAACCACACTTCAAGCACTGATTTAGCTGGTCCACACGTGTCCTTCAAACCCTTGAAATAGAGGCTGATCCAGGTAGTATCATCCTCTCCTCCTTTAAAAGGATTTGTACTCAAAACCAATCCACCTCATAAGATAGAATTGTCGATGTGCTGCTCCAAACGTGTTGTACCTTCTGCTAGTTTGTTGTTTGTCCTTTTGTGTACCTTTGGCTCTCCAAGGTTAAGAAAGAACCTTCTTTGACACTCTGATGGTTGAACCAATCCTCTAAAAGCGAGAATAACCAAGTTTCGGCCATCTCTCAACACAACTTGATCAAATCTCCGAGTTAACTGTGTAGCATGTTTGTTCTGATCAGGAGGTCGTGTACAATGATCCCCATACTCATTCTTGAGTGTTGGGTTGCGCTTAGCCTTTCCTGAGTCAAGTTTGGTCTGTCCACACTCACCCACAAGCCATATGTCAGCTTGGGAAGTAAAGAACTCGAAATTGATAGCTACTGCTCATGGTACTCTTGCTTGGATTGTTGAAGATGGTTTATCCAAGCTCACGAAAGACCCTTTAATTGCATGATTCACGAGAGGCCTTGGCCTTGGATGATGAGGCCATGTTTGCAAGTCTTTGATTATCACATGCAGCTCAGACTTGCTTTCTCTTGCCTTGACTTTGTTGCTGATTTGGATAACAGCAGAAGCAAGTGGAGTCAAAGATGCCTTTGGCATCTTTCTTGCTGGCCTGTACGGACTGGTCGATCCAAACTCTCCCAAATCTTCCCAAACTTCCTT
>CAJHQP010005833.1:0-35000 GCA_905132765.1 Moricandia arvensis
ATCTCTCTTCTCGCTCCCCAGTATCTCTCCTGGTTAAAGAAATGATTGATGAAAGTGCTTCTAATGTCTTTCCAACAAGTAATGGATTCTTGTGGCAGCTGGTGCAACCACCTCTTTGCGTCACCTTCAAGGTAGAAAGGAAAAAGTTTGCAGCATATGTTGTTGTTAGGGTAAAAAACGGTCATCTCTAAATCAGCAGCAAATACTACTTTTCCCGGGAAACATGTCGTCGTATCCATTCAACAACCGTAATGCAAATCATCTCGCCCATCGGGCAAAGCAGATCAGTTCACTTTGCCCGACGGGCAAGGTGAACAACGCACGGTTCAGCTCGCCCGTCTGGCGAAGTGAATCGTTCACTGCGTCGGTCAGGCAAAGAGAACCCGTTCACATTGCCCAACGGGCGAAGTGAACCATGCACAGCTGAACCGCACACGGTTCGCCTCGCCCACAAGGCAAAGTGGACTAATCCCCTTCCACCGACAGGCGAGGACGACTAGCCATCATGTGTCCTTTGCCCATTCGGTAAGCCAAACCAACTAACCTACATAAAGCCCTCAGTACAGCCTTCCCTCCGAGAACGGATCAGCCTTGCTCTCGTTTAGTCTCGATCGGGGTTACGGTCAAGACTCTATGGGAAGTTCGTAGAAAAACAACAACGTTTTGAGTTTTCTATCTTATACGAAAAGATCGTATAAAGCAGCAACGTCATAAGTTGTCTATCTTACACGAGAAGATCATATAAAACGACAACGTATCAAGTTGTCTATCTTATACGAGAACATCGTATAAAATTACAACGTCATAAGTTGTCTATCTTATACGAGAAGATCGTATAAAACAACAACATATCAAGATTGTCTCTCTTATACGAGAAGTTCGAATTCCTTTTGGCTATCAGCATCGTTTCAGGAACTTTACTTTAATAAATCGAAAAAACGCTTAAGTCTAAAAACGATCTGAGAAGGACCTAGAACAAGACTAAAATCCCACACACAATTTTATCAGGTACCAAGCCCAACCGGCATTACGGTCTATCCCTTTTCTGCAGGAGAAGATAAATGTTAAGATCCAAAAGAGATAAATGTCAAGTTTCCCGGATAAATACGAAGATTGGGAGGAAAAGGAAGTTTTCCGCAAAGGGATAAACTCGACCTAGGGGAAAATTCGGGAATGGGAACCGACCTAAGAGGCATATATAAGGAGAGGGGAGGTCAAAGGCGCAGGGATCAGATTTTTAGACCTAGGGCATTTCTGTTAGCTTTAAGAACTTAGGACTGCGGTGGCTAGACTAGTAAGTTATACTTAAAACGTTTTTCTGTTTCTGTTACTCGATTCTTATTGTTAACAAATCTCTGCTCAATTTTTTTCGGATAGATCTTGTAACTTTATCTTCATCAATTAATAAAACGTCTCTGTGCAATCTTCATCGATTTTTCTGTTATTGTCTTCTTCTTTGTCTGGCATTGCTCTTTGTGGATTCGATCCCTAAGTACTACACCTGATCTCTTTTGACAAGAGTATTATTTGTGTGTTAAGACTAGGGTTAATTTAAGAGTTAATTGTTTAGGAAATTTATACCCTGCTAGAGCAACAAAAACATGCATGTCACTATATCTGAGTAGATGTCTTGTTAGATGTAGGGTTTATTAATGATTTTGACATATTAGCCAAACAATAGAATTTGTAAGGTGATTATTATATTTATCATCAGTATGGAGCTTATTGCTTGTGTTCTTGAGTAGCTAACTAGAACCCTGATATTAGGATAATTGGTACCTGCAAGAGTAGGATCGCTACTTGAACTAATCATGTTGAGCTTAAGTTGCTAGGGATAATCGAGAGAATAATCTAGTAATTCTAAGTGAACTTAGTGAATATAATTGTTTAATGCTTGACTAAGAAAGCCATCAGTCGATGTCGTTTGCATACCATCGACTGACAGTCATTCCGAATTTGCATATAAAAGTTGTAAGATCTGAGCTTAGCCATATATAAAAATCAATTATATCTTTACCTATTTGATTTGTCTTCTATGATTGAAAACCCCTTGACTTATATCCATTATAATTCACTACCTGAAACCCTAGATCTAACTATTTGCCTTAATTGTGTACAACAAACTCATTCATTATTTATTGTTTCTTAAAGTTTTATTAATTGCCTAGCTTAACTAAGTTGATTATCAAATCTATTGTGTGCCCTCGCTCTCTGTGGATTTAATCCCTAAGTACCTCAGCTGGACCTCTTATTTGAGAGAGTAATCAGTAGGTCACCTAGGATAATTTGAGCACTTATCAAAAACCCATCAAAGGAGAGCCTTTATTTCTTTATATTCCAGTATCGACGACGGCCTTAAGCGGATTTCTCATCAGAGAAGAACGCGGCAAGCAAAATCTATTCTTTTATGTAAGTAAAACCTTGTTGGATGCCGAGATATAGTACCCGCTAATGAAAAAACTAGCACTCACCGTCGTAATGTCGGCGCCAAAACTAAGACCTTATTTTCAGTCACACGCGATCTTAGTTCGCACCTCATTGCCATTGCGAACAATTTTGAACTGTCCTAGTCAATCAAGGAGACTAGCATAGTGGGTGGTCGAACTGAGCGTATACAATATTGAGTATCAAACGAAAACTGGTGCAAAATCACAAGTACTCGCCGATTTCTTGGTTGAACTCCCCGTCGAGGGAACAACAACCCAAGAACAAAACTCAACCTGGACCCTTCACATCGACGGATCTTCGTCCAAACAGGGCTCAGGAATTGGAGTCCGACTAACATCACCGATTGGAGAAGTGTTGGAACAGTTGCTCCGACTAATTTTATTTTTCACGCTTCAAAAAATTATATTAAAAACCAAGCTCTCATCGCAGGCTTGCGGCTAGCTCATGATCTCAAAATACGCAACACCCTTGCATACTGTGATTCTCAGCTAGCTAGTAGAAAGCCAATAACTCGTCCAGGATATAGCTCAAGACTTCGATCAATTCACTCTCAATCGAATTCGTCACGCGGAAATGCTTTGGAATGCCCTAGTGGCCTTAGCATAAAGCTCAGATATGGGTCTCAGAAGCGTAATCCCCCCTAGAATTCATAGAGCACCCAAGTATCGGGCCACCGGACATCGTAAACTTAATCGAGCCACAATACGATGACATAGACGAAGTTGACATCCAACCGGAAGAAAAACTGGAACAATCTGAATACGGCTGCGATAAGCCATGGATGGAAACAATCCCAGCATACATCCCCGACGGAACTCTTCCTGCTGAGAAGTGGGCAGCCCAAAAAATCAACACGATGCGTCATAGTAGACGAAGATATCTACAACTGGAGATTCTACGGACAACTTATGACGTGCGTGGAAGGAGACAACGCACGGAAAACATGGAAGAGGTCCACTCTAGATCCTGCGGAAATCACTCTGGTGGAAGATTTCTCACAATCAAAATAAAACGCCATGGCTATTATTTGCCAACGATGATCAAAGATTGCGTGAAATTCGCACGAAATGCGAAAAGTTCAATAAACATGGGCCAACAATCCATCAACCCACAGAGGTTCTCTCATCTATTTTGGTACCATACACGTTCATGCGGTGTCAATAGAGATCGTCGACCTCATGCACAAATCTAAACAGAAACGCTTCCTGCTAGTCTTATTAAATTTCTTCTCAAAATGGGTCGAACCAGATTCATATGCAAGCATGAATGATGCCTAAGTCGAAATCTTCATGTGGAGAAATATCATCTGCAGACATGGAATCATGTACGAGATCGTAACAGACAATGTATCTCATTTTATCTCAACCAATTTCGAGCCATTTTGCAAAATAAAAAATGGAAGACACTGTAATAACCCTCGTTAAAGAGTAAAACACAGACAAGGAAAAATCATGCAACAACTGAGAGTGAAGCAAGTAAAAGTCGGACTCATCTATTCCCGTGGATGGTTGTGGATCCCAAGGTACATAAGAAAATTTAGAAAGTCTTAGAGTGGTTTTTCATCTGAAGAAATAAATTCTTCATGAAGTTTAGTGGATTGAAAACGCTCGCGGTTCGGTCTAGAACGTGTTAGTCGGACGAGAAAATTAATCAAAAATTTATTATAGGGCCTTAAGATAGATGTTTGGTCTAAAATATCAAGGTTTTTTGAAGGACAAACATTCCCGCAAGCCTGGATCAGCTACTAACACGTTAGGGATTTAAATATGGCTCATTCGGGCCCATCTACGACGTGTTAAGCATGTCCTGAAGCTGCTGGAGGATGCAGCTGCTTGTTTACCTCTTTAAGCAAATATACATGTGTAACTCCTTGACTGGAAAAGCCTCAAAGAAGATCTTTTTATGTTATATTTGTTGAATTGGTGCCCGTCCACAAAGCTTGTTTTGATTTGACCGAGTTGTGGCTACACAGCAATCTCTCTCCAATTGGTTGCATGGGGAAGCTAGGACAGCTACTGCTTGTAACCCACGACCTATACCTTCTCCTGAGCTCCTTCTCCACCCCTATTAATTGCATACCCCCCTTAGTCATTTCTCATGCTTAAAACCCCAACCATAGCAGCTCGAGAAAGTCGAAGACTTAAGGTAAATTTTTGGCCTTTAGCTTTCTTTGTTTTTAATTAATTTTTATTTTTCTGTTTCTTTGTTAGAATTTAGATAGCCTTTCTTTCACTATTATTCATGTGACTAGATTTCAAAAGTTCTAAAGTTTTCCGATAGAAGTTTAAAGTGAAGCCGACCGCGAGATAGGAGCATTTGCAGTCCAAAACTTTCACCTAGTGTTGAGGTGAGTCTTGGTTATGGGTTATTATTGTTGTGTGTGTGGTGAGCGCCTGCAAAACAAGAGTATTGGTTGATGCCTTGATATGTTGTGCATGTTGGAATTCATGAGTTTTTGTCTCATGTCAAGAGAGTATTCAGTTAACTTGTAATTGAATCCCCTTCAACCATACAACATGAACTCACCATTCAAAGGAAGAGATAAGCAATTTTGGGTTCAATCCTCTTAAACAGCCTACACTATAACCACGATCCTAGACAGTAAACATGATATGTTTGGCAAATAATATCTAGTATAAATCTAATCCTTGAGAAGTGACACAACACTTTAAGTTTGTTCACTTAAGCAGAATAGGAATTAGAATCAGTAATCTAGAGTTTAAGCAGGAGATAATGAAGATTTTGAGTAAGTTTTACAAGTATTAGACTGCCTTAAGAGAAATAGAGTTAAGGCAGCCTCTAAACCATAATCCTTAACTCCTTACATTGTGAATATTGTTTAGACACAAGCAAGGGAGAGAGAGAACACAGAATTAGAGAGAAAAACTTGTATATTAATTCTGGTAAGTGTTACGAGAGCGGGTGAAGGTCTTTAAATAGACAATCACTTACAATAAACAATTACTAAATCAGAGAATGACTAAAAACTAATATAATGGTGAAATGGAAGAGGCTAGGAAGATATATACAAGGGGAGGAACGACCAGATCGGGAGAAAGGGACATGAGAGAGGTTGGCACAGTCTGCTTTGATCATGAACTAACTCCCTTCCTCTAGTTATTCGCTTCTTCATTTCAATAGTGCGTTTAGATATATATACTGATATGAAAATGACTGATGCTTATGAAAGATATTGGGTTATATTCTTCGGGCCTTGGATCAAGGGGTATAGCATATTTGTGATACATTGATGTTGTGTTGCATATACTTGTTTGATCGCGTTATATCCTTCGGGCCTTGGCTTGGAGGATATAACATGTTTGATCTTGTCACAAACTTCCAAATAGGAATTATCCGTGAGTGCCCGACACTCGAGTGGAGTGTCGTGATAGTCATTGGTGTCCAATCGAGGCCCGTGCCTTGTCCAGAGCCTTACCAAAATTATTTCCAGGTTGGACGCGAAGACACGTGTGATAAGGCTAGCTACCCTCGACTGTGTGACTGCATGACGATGCGGAAATTGTGTGATCCGGGCAATCGGCTTTTAGACTTTGTGTTTAGAGTCAATGGGCTAAGAAGGGATGTTGGATGGACTTTGTATCGAGATTGGAACCAATGGAGAGAAGCAGTCCTCAATGATCTACAAAAATCTAACCACTCGTGAAGAGTGGATGATTGGTTTACTTGATTGCTTAATTTTTGCATTGTGCATTGCTTAAAATAATTAATCTGCTGCTTGATGATTGATGAATATTGGGGAGAATGATATAATTGGTAGGGAACCCGACTCACTGAGAAAATTAGTTGCTCATTAGACTCTTTGTTTTGCAGGTAACCCTTAGTAAGTGGCTTTCGGGATCAAAGAAGCACAAAGCTGTTGGTGTAGATTTGCTACCTTTTTGCAAACATGTACATTTTGTAATATGTATGATATGGGTTTGAATATCAGCCGAGCATGTATAAATGTTTTGATGTAGTTGAAACTAAAGTATATATGAATAAGAAAGGTTTGTGAAATGCTTGGATTACATATGATACTAGTCCTAGTCCAGGACAAACTAACTAACGATTTCAAATTCGGGTTGCAAAGCCTTAACTTGAAATTACTAGTGAACATGTTCTTGGGCCTTTGATCTTGGGATTTTGGATCTGATCTGGGAACCACGGGCCAAAGTTTTGGGACGTGGTAGTAGCGTATTTGATCTGGTTAAATTTCTTTAGTTCGTCATGCATGTTCTTGTTTGATTGGTGTATGGCAAACTAATTAACTTTTACTTGTTCTAGATCAAGGGTGTTACAGATACAATTAACCAAATCAACTCCCAGATACCTGCAAGGCAACAGCGAGGCTGAAACTATTAACAAAACCACCCAAGACAGACACAATAAACGCCTAGACTCCAAGAAGTGTCGATAGGCAGAATAACTCAAAGGAGTCTTATGGTCATATCGAAAGACTCCAAGACCATCAACGAGCGAAAACCTGTTCGCCAACGTATATGGGTAAGAATGCCTGATCCCGGCGGAAGTTGAATTACTCAAAATACGTAAAAGAGTACTCCCAAAACGAGAAGACTTGAACAATATTATGCTGTTAGACGACCTCGACCTCATTAACCAGCGCCTGGATCACGTCTTCATACAGATTTAAAACTATCAACAAGTGGCCGCAAAGTACTACAACTCAAACGCACATAGCCGCAGGTTCAAGGAGGGCATTTTAATCCTACGCAAAGTTATCCAAAACACCGCCAAATGAAAAGCGAGAAAACTCGGAGCAAACTGGGAAGGACCATACAAAGTCACAACGGTGGTCCGACCAGGCGCATATGAAATTGCCAACATGCAAGACGTTAATATTCCAAGAACCTGGAAAGCAATGCACCTAAAAAAATACAATCACTAAGAAACAACATCACAACTAAACTACAAGACGGCTTGATCCTGAAAAGGGGTACATAGGCAACTCGTCGCAAGACGATTTCAGTTTTACCCCTCTCCAAAAAGGGGGGACTGAGTATGTATACATAAACTCGTATACTCGCACATTTTAAATATCCTTGCTCTCGAACTCGATACTTCAAAACTAAATCAGCAGTATAGAAAACGCGCTCTGACTTCAAAGTGTCTCGCTAATCTCTAACAAACACACTCAATTTCACACATTACTTTATCACCATATAATCTGATAAACGGATATCCTACAAAAAAACGTTTTTAGCCAAATCTAATAAATGATTAACAAACTCTTCAAGCCCGCAAACATTTCAAACATGAAACATGGGATACAAAAGAAAAATCTGGTTCTCAGAATTGTGAAACGTTGCAAAGCGCCCGAAGAATCATTTTCTAACAAAAAATATCTTCCTCAATGAAACTTCGATCTCGGAAGATCGAACAGTCATATTGACAGCGTGCGGGTTAAAGTTTATCTTAATGCATGCAATCTATCAAATTAATCCTACGAACTACTCTTGCCAAGAGATGTCAAACTGCAATACTTAGGGGTCTAATCCACATAGAGCGAGGGCACACAATATATTTCTATATTTCTTATGGTTAAGCTAGACAAGCTTATAAATAGAGGGTTTGATTATAAGTTTATCCGAAAAAGGAAATTGTCTAGAATACTAAGTTAATGAAAATATGGAAAACGATATATCTAGGGTTTCAGGTAAGTGAATTATAACAGATAGGATGGATGGAATTATTAATATGCGAGGATAAAAAGTTAACTAGTCTGACCCCCTCTTGTCCCAACTCTCGTATGCGGACAGAGAAGTACACCGTTGATTGAAGGCTAAGGCCGAGTGTCGATCGATGCTAATCAGACAGGAAGTTCGTTCGCTATGCTAATTGGACCAGCTCTCGCATGTATCTAAAATACTAGCTCAATGGGATCAATTCTGGCACATAACCTACTCTCATAGTTGTCCATGTTCTAAATTCAGGTTTCTAGTTAGCTACTCTACAACGCAAGCATTAAACACAATTCTAAAGATTGATATTACTTCATCCTAGCAATCCTATTTTGGGGCTAATTCATCAGGACCATTATGAACCCTAAATCTAACAGGTGATTCTATTCAAGCAAAATAGTTGTCACAAAAAACCATAGACGAATAGATGAAATAGCAATAGAATAAATATAAAAACCAAAGAAGTTCCAAGAGGACTCTGAAAGAATTTCTCTCTTCTCTCTTAACTAAAAAATGAATAGAATAAACCTTAGAATAATGCTTCTCCATCAACAATGGCTTAGAAAACACATAAATAGGATTTTAGATCGTCCATGGGTATTCTGGTAATTTGTGGTAGCTTCTGGGCTTAAGTCGGTCTTGAAACATACTCAGCCCAAGTTCCGGCATTTTCAATTGATAGCAAGGCTGTGTCGTCGATCGATGTTCCTTCATCTCCCCCACAGCTTCCTCTCGCGAGGAATACTGACCACTCTTCAGTAAAACGGATATAACTTCTGCTACAGGATGTTGATTGACCTCAAACCGGTGGCATTGGAAATCTAAATCAAAGGTCTATCCTGTTATAAAGGATGGTTTCAATCTAACGGTGAGAAGTTTTACATTCATAGCTAAACATCTGACGCGTATGTGCAGTTCTGCACCTCAAAATGCTCCAAAAGGCTCCAAAATCAGCATACTTCTCCAAAATATACCTGAACCAGTAAATACACTAAAACAAAGTCCAGAAATACATAATAAACTCCAAATAGTTTCCAAATGATGGTCTAAAACTGGTAAATAACAAGGTATATCAACTCCCATAGACTTAAGTTTTTGTTTGTCCTCAAACAAAACAAAGGTAGCATGTGAAAGAGGTTTAAAAAGCAGAGACTCACATAATTATAAGTATAACTATCACCCCTACTATATTGCAACCACATCAAATAATTATAATTAAAGAGAAACTCTATATGCGATATCCTAGTATAGCAACCAAATACATTCTACCAGCAACTCAACAAATACTAATTTGACTCACCCCTCTACTGATCTCATTTCTTTGCATAAAAATAAAGTGTTGGCTTTACCTTGGGAGTATTGATCAAAGGACACATGGACTCAGATCCCGCAAATCTTCATGCTTAGGTTTAATGTCTTTCCTGATCCCTTTCTTCCCTCTTTTCTCTCTGATTTTTTTTAGATCTCAAACTCAATGGACAATGTTGTTGATAAAGTCCATTTTGCCATCTTATTTTTGATTTTATTTTGTTTTGGAAAAAGTTGTAGGCGAATAGTGGGGTCATCAGTAATGTACATACCCCTTGCTTCCAACAATGTGTGATCATTTCTTTGAATTATAATAGTGGGGTCATCGGTAATGTGCCTACCCCTCTTTATCTCAAGAAATCATCTCAATCTTTTCTGTTTATAGATGCTGAAGAGAGAGAGAGAGAGGGAAGGGGATCAGAAATACACAGACTAATACCTTACAAACTTGAAAAAGGAATCCGATCCGATGTATGCCAAGCCCCAAAGCAGGCAAAATAGTAAGTATTAGGTTGAGATCAGCTTTGGTTCCTTCAAACTTTCTTAGTAAGTGTGATATAAGGGCAGGATGATTCAGTTTGGTATCTCTAGTAATCTCTGCCATCAACATGTCCAAGAACGGTGCTATAGTGTGGTTAGTCAATTAATAAGGTCTGATCATAATCCCCTTCTTAACTCAATAAAAACTTTTCAAAAATCTTAACAAATAAAAGCTCAAAATAAATAAAAGCATCAGTAAACCTCATCCAGATTAAATAACACTATCCCCAGTGATATCCCATCGGGCTCGGTTGGGAAAAACTAAATCATAAGTAAAAGATAGAGAGAAAGTCGAGGTTACCAAACTCCTAAGGAGTGTTGACCAATGGAAAATCATCCAAGCCGTCGACCGATGGTTAGCCATCCAAGCTATCGACCGATAATGAGGTGGTGGTATCGACCGATAATGAGGTGGTGGTGTCGACCGATAATGAGGTGGTGGTGTCGACCGATGGTGGTTTCGAAATTTTCTACTCCTCCTTTTAAAACTTACTACACAAAGGGTAGCCTCCCACTCAGCACTTGATTATAGTTTTAAGCTCACCGTTTGAAACTCTGAGTTAGTCCGGATGAGATTGGGAACTTGCTCCAAAACAATTCCCAATGTCCAATATCTTCAACTTCATCACACTTTTTGTGAAATCCTCCATTGACTCTTCTCCTTTGTCTATCATCTCATTAATAAGGAGTGTTTAAAGCTTTACAAATGGTTGTGTGAATCATCTGCTGCGCACTCTGGGTTTCCTGACAGCATCTGAGAAGTGAGGAATCAATGATAACTGAGGACCACCCTTGATCCTTTTTCTCTTCTTTCAATTCTTCCTCTTCATTCCCCCAGACATTTCTGATCTCGTGTGATTGCCTTCATCAAAAATATTTTGACACACTTCAAACTCATTCTGCTCTGATGCGCGACAGAAGCCGATGGCTGGGGAAGTGGTAGTGTCGATCGATGCCGGCTTGTTTATGTCGTTCGATACTTCTTATGTGCGGTCTTTGTCGACTTTTCTTGTAAATCTCAACCCTCACTGAGAATATGTTGCATGCTGATGATAATCAAATACCCCATTGGAAGAACCTAGATGCACACTTCTATCTGGTGGGATTGGAGATTCAGATTCAAATTCAAATACAACGTATGGAACCACAATCTTCAAGGATCATGTATCCTCTTCACTCTTTTGTGGAACCCATCAGCTTCTTCTGTGCAGATAGGTGGTCTCTGATGTTTAGGGACAGCAAGATGTGAGGTCTCAGACTTGTGCACTCTCTATTTGATCAGTTCCAGCTCAACTGTATACCCTGGCAGCTCGTCCAACGGTGGGTGTCGATCGATAGCATCAAGTGGTTGTCAATTGATATCATTAGGTAGGTGTCGATCGATGCTAGCCTCTGGAGAAGTCTCCAGATCTTTCCTCATAGTGTGCCGTTTCTCATCAAGCTTCTGCTCTGTCTCAAGCCATTCCTCCAAATCTAAAAAAATTATTCCATAGTTACTTCCCTATCATCTTCCATATATTCAAGATTTTCTCCCTCCTTTAGTTCCAAGAAATCCTCTAGCTCCAAGAAATCACCCACAGTGATTTTTCTGTCTACATCTGAGGCATGATCACAACTTGATAAATCGGTGCTCTTCAGTGTCGAGTCTGGAATTTCCTGAGGAAAAATTGATTTTTCAGGGTTTTAGATAAATGTTGATCGACAATAGAATTCTATGTCGAGAGATGCTGAGGTGGTTGTGTCGATCGATGTTGAGGTCATAGTGTTGATCGATTCAAAGGTCTTAGTGTCGACGACATTGGAGTCGGATCACTAATATCAGCTTCTTCTGCTCTGCTCGGCTCAGATCCATGATGTTCATCACCTTTATGTGTAACCTCATCTGTCAGTTGAACCTGCATATCTGGCTTCTTAGTGTGAGTGTTCAGTGTTTCACATTCCCCATCCGTTTCGCATTCTTTATCAGTCTCGCTATAAGAAACACCTAACTTCTGATTGAACATATACATCAGCTCCTTGTCCTGGCCTTTAACAATCATGTCCAGCATATCATCAATCTTCTTTTGTCGAGCTTCTGCAGCATCAGTGATAAACTTGTTGAGGAAGGTGCTTTTAATGTCCTCCCAACATGTTAGAAATCCTAGCTACAGTTGACTGAATCATCTAAATGCATCTCCAGATAGATAATATAAGAAGATCTTGACAGATAATGTGGTCTACAGCTATTTCATGTTGCTCGTTTTCTGAGGGTACCCAATCAAACCATTCACGGCTCAAATGACGTCATTTATCTCAGCAAAAGCAATTGCATCAGGGATTACAACACCTTGTGCACTTATCAGTTGTCCTATTTTGTTGCGAGGATGACCTTCTTCATCTCGTAAGATGCGATTCTCTTCAGCTTCAAGTATAAGCACTTCAATCTCCTCTGTCTTCTAGCAAGTGGTATCGATACCGAGGAGTGGGTGTCAATTGATGTTTGGTTCACGCTGTCGATCGCTGCTGCTTGGAAGGTTTCGATCGATATTTCCCTCTTAGAGTTACAGATCGTGCATGAATCAGCAGGCTCCTTCTTTGAAGCACCCAAATAAACTTTTCTCATTGCTTCCTCGTACTAATATTTATGTACCTGAAAGACAAGAAAAAGAAATTATTAGTAAATTGCAATAATGAAAAGGCCTGGACGAAACCTAGAAAAAATAAATCTAATGGCAATCCTTGCTCCCCGGCAACTGAGCCAAATTTGACAGTGTGCCGGTTAAGGTTCATGTTAATGTAGGCAATCTATCAAATTAACCCTACGAACTACTCTTGCCAAGAGATGTCAAATTGCAGTACTTAGGGATCAAATCCACAGAGAGCGAGGGGACACAATAGATTTCTATATTTCTTATGGTTAAGCTAGGCAAGCTTATAAATAGAGGGTTTGATTATAAATTTATACGAAAAAAATAAATTGTCTAGACTACTAAGTTAATGCAAATATGGAAAACGATAGATCTAGGGTTTCAGATAAGGGAATTATAATAGATAGAATGTAAGGAATTATTAATATGCAAGGACAATAAGTTAACTAGTCTGCCCCTCTTCTCCCAACTCTCGTATGCAGACAGAGGAGTACACCATCGATCGACGGCTAAGGCCGAGTGTCGATCGATGCTAATCAGACAGGAAGTTCGTATGTTATGCTAATTTGACCAGCTCTCGCATGTATCTAAAACCTAGCTCAATAGAATCAATTCTGGCACATAACCTACTCTCGTTGTTGTCCATGTCCTAAGTTCATGTTTCAAGTTAGCTGCTATAGAATGCAAGCATTAAACACAATTCCAAAGATTGATATTATTTCATCTTCGCAATCCTAATTTGGGGCTAATTCATCAGTACCATTAAGAAACCTAAATATAACATGTGATTCTATTCAAGCATGATAGTTATCACAGAAAACCATAGATGAATAGATGAAATAGCAATAGAATAAATATAAAAACTAGAGGAGTTCCAAGAGGACTCTGAAGGCAGACTGGCCACTCTTAAGTAAAACGGGCATAACTACTGCTAAAAATGCTGATTGATCTCAAACCGGTGGCATTAGAAAGCTAACTCAAAGATCTATATAATGTCAAAATATGGGTTCAATCTAACGGTGGTAAGGTCTCCATTCATAGCTAAACAACTGATATGCCTGTGCAGTTTTGCATCTCAAAATGCTCCAAAAGGCTCCAAAATCACTATACTTCTCCAAAACATACCTGAATCTGTAAATACACTAAAAGTCGATACACATAATAGACTCCAAATAGAGTCCACATGATGGTCTAAAACTGGTAAATAACAAGGTATATCACATATGCACTAACATCTTCTTAAATACGTATCTTTCGCGAAAACTCAAAACTCAAAAATGGTAACACTTACCATTCGGTTTGTTGCTGATCACAGCAAACAAACTCTAAAGTACTAAACAGACTTTGCCATCTCCCCCCCATAGAGACAGGTTATCAGACGCCCGACACAAAGATAATATTGCACTACAAAAGAAATCCAGAATTTTTGTTAGCACTTCCAGACGACTTCGAAAGTGTCTTTGGAGAGATTCTCGATTCCCATTCAGTGCAAGTCATATAAGCCAAGAACTTTTCACAGACTTCACTATTGAGACAGAATCAGGTCAAAACCGCAACGGGTATTGTAAGCTGAAACAACCGTCGCAAACCCTAAACCGAAAGTAAGCCTAGGTCTTTCCCTAAACCTAGCACACTGGTCTCAAATATCTCAAGGCATAGTATCAATAAACCTATACAAGATTCAAAAACATCTCTCTTAGATGGTATTTGTGCGTTCAAGAAGCTCTGCAAACTAAAATTTTCGAATACTCTAATCTAAGACAAACAAGGAATGCAACAATCCGCTGAGAGTTAGATATGAGACGACAACTCATATTCTTTCCCTCTACATCCACATAAAAATACTCATGCCATTATCAAGGAAAACCCTAATTTATTAATAAAATCGCAAAGCCGCAGGGATTCAAAGACACACAAGTCTAGTCCTGAAATATAAAACATGGCCACACATGGCAGAACAAACACAAACAAAAACTTAAAAAGAAAACGTCCCGGACGGGACTACAACCTCACTCAACCTCCGAACACGGTACCTTGCTCTCGACCGTTACCTCATCTAGGCATGGGGCCGCGTAATCTTTGTCTCCATCAACCGCGTTAGGAAGCTCGACATCCATGAAATATTTCTCCTCAGAAAGCAATGGACGATTACAGTCGGATTTCAGGCCAGCAAAGATAAAATCGAAGTCTCCCACAACGGCTGCCAGGCCAGCTTTTCGAGCAGACAGCTTTGCCTCTTCAGCCTACAGAGACGAAGCCTATCCGCCCTTAACCAAACGAGTTTTGCTCATCCCTCCTTCAATGACCGCCAGAGCAAGGTCCCTGCTGTGAACACTCGTCAGGAAGTCAAGGGAGTTGGCAATTCTTGCCAAACGAGTCTGAAACTCGCCGCATAAAGTGCCCTTCAATAATCCTTAGTTTTCATAATCCTGCCACTCGTCGAGCCTCGTCCACTTTCAATCTGACGCTGCGGGCGACGCAACTCTGAAGCATTGCCCTTCCTAGCCTTCTTATCTTTGAGCAAGGAGCTTGCCGTCTTCACGAGATCCCTCTCTAACTCACAAATCTGAGTTTCCAACTGCAATAATTCAAGGAAGTGTGTATTCTCGATAACCTACAACTTCGCCTCGAAATGCGATGGTTTCTCCATCGACTCAGCAAGCTCTTTCGTAAGTCTCTCATCCTCAGACCCGCAGTCGTTAATTACCAATTGATCAAAGACACGAACTGCACAAGACGAAAAAGAGGAATAAGAAAAGATCTAACATGCTAACGGAAAAAGATTACTGAAACAAACCTTGACGTGGTACTGCGACCTCAAACCCGAATCAGAAGCTCATAGGGGCAAAGGTCCAACCTCAGAACCTTTGACACACCTCCTCTTCTTACCTGCATCGAGATTGGAACAAGGCCTCTTGCGAACCCTGGGCGTAATGCTGGGACCGGAGTCGTGAAGAACCCATCGGCTGCCCCACAACCTTGACACTTACTTAAAAGTATACATTCACAACTTGAGTCTTAACCTAACATTTTTCTGCAATAAAAATCAAAAGAGTACATAGGGAGGCACGGCCATGCTCTATATATATACAAAAACATATGAACGTATTTACACATTCTACGCTCTTGAACTCAAACCAAAAAAATGGGAAACTCTTTGAGATGCATATTATAAGAGAAAGAACAAAATCAGGAGAAACCCTCCCTCTTCAATGGAGGAGGAAAGAGTAGTGATTTGAGAAAAAAACATTGAAGCTCTCGCTGATATCATTGTAATGCCCAGATCGCCCATGGTTAATGCACAACCTACGCCCGTTCTCTCGCCATGTGGGCCTCATCTGGTGAAATAAACGGTGAATTAATTTTTTGTGGATCAAAATTCTTGTTTAATGTCTTTGCAATCACACATGACATTTTCCAGTGCTTTGGCCCCACTTACACGATATCATGAATCAATTCCTGATAGGTAATCCATCCTTTGACTACTTCATATTAAGCACGCTTAACTCTAGATTTATGTATGAATGTGCGACGGAAAAAGTAAACGTACTTTGGTGACATAGGTTGCCAAACCAATTATTTTAACCCTTTCCACATTACCAGAAATTGTGATGTTACATTTCACCCCGACTTACAGACCGCAACGCCCTTGTTGTGCACAACGAAAGGTTTCAAGACGCCTCTCGGATAAGAGCAAAGATGGCTAACCATTTTTCATAGCACTTGTAATTCGCCGACCGCCCACGGCTAATGCACCACCCACACACACTCTCTTGGCCCGTGGGTCCCATCTTGTGCGATGGGCAGTGCGTTAATTTTTCGGAGGCTCAAAATCCTTGTATTTTCCATGCAATCACTACATGACCTTTCCCCGTGCTTCTGCCTCACTCACAAGTATCGCGAATACTTTCCCGATAGGTCATTCATCATTTGCGTACTCCAAATTAAGCATGCTTAACTATGAAGTTCTCTGGATGTGAGACGAAAAAAGTAAGCGTATTTTAGTGAGATAAGTAGCCAAATCAATAATCTTAATCATTTCCACACTACCAAAAAAAAGAGATGTTACACCCATCTTTCCGGCATCGAACTTTAATACCATCTCTATCGTTCTACGTGTTTTCTACGACTACATTGTCTACATCGATGAAAGGAGGGACCAAGAAATAGAAGAAGAACACCAGAGAAATACATCACCCCATGGTTTGGTCAATGGTTATCATTACAGGTAAGAAGAGGTTTGATACGTAGAGATCGCTTAGGAAAGACAGGGTGATGAGATTTGAGGGCATGTTGAACCGCTGGTGGTTAACATCACAGAAGTTGCCTTCCATTGATCTTTCTAGAACTGTTACTCTTTTAATGATACTTGAGGTGGTTTACTTACAGGTTCGCCTTTGTGATAACATATAACTAATGATGTATAGGTGTTTTCTTTTAAAGTCACAGGGCTTAGGTCTGTTTTTATAAACTTGCAGGTGAATGGTCTTCTTTTATTGCATCTACTGTTTAAGCAGCTTGGTGATATGATTAGAGAATATATGAAGCACAATGGTATTGAAGCCCACACAGCAGCCCAACTTATGATCCATTAAGAAGTTTCAGTAACATGTAATAGGGGTTCTAAGACTTATAAATATGTCGTTATATGCTTGTAGTTGGTAACCTTGGCTGCTTTCTAGCAGCCTCTTCTACTCTTTATGAATCATTAATAGAACACTTGAATGTCTTGTAGACAATCTCAAGTATTTTACTTTCTTGTTCTTTGCACTACAATAAAGCTCATTTGAGCTATCTCTAGTTTCTGTTTCAACAATGTTATCAGGGTATCAGAGCACCAGGAAGTAGATCTTGGTTCTCTGTCTCACTCTTTGAAGAAGAACATGAAGAAGTTTGGTCGTGTCAGCAAGGTTGCGGTAATGCTGGAAGCTTTGGAAGCTCATTTCTGAAAATTTGAAGCTGGATCCACAAAGACAGGGTTATGATGAGTGACGCAGCAGAGTCACAGGTTCCTCAAGTTCTTCATCTTAACTTGCCACCATACCATCATTATCTTCCTAACCCAGTTCCAGAAAGTCTACTCAAATATTTCAAAGTACTTTGGAGGATTCTCAACATGTTTGGGATGAAGAAGAAGATGGTGTACATCTGACAAGAGATTCAGAGGCCTCAACTCAAATATATCAAACAGCTAGTGGCTTCATAATCGTTTGATTTGAAAAAGAGAGGATTTTTATTAGGCGAAGGTTGGAGAAGATGGCGTGAGATGCTAGTTTTTTGAAGTTTTGCTCTGTGCACATAAGATGCTCGATCAAATGCCAAACTTGGCTCAGCTGCTTGCTTCACCACCTGATGACAAGTTTGCGGGGGGGATATTGAAGCCCACACAGCAGCCCAACTTATGATCCATTAAGAAGTTTCAGTAACATGTAATAGGGTTTCTAAGACATATAAATATGTGGTTATATGCTTGTAGTTGGTAACCTTGGCTGCGCTTTCTAGCAGCCTCTTCTACTCTTTATGAATCATTAATAGAACACTTGAATCTCTTGCAGATAATCTAAAGTCTTTTGCTTTCTTGCTCTTTGCATTCCAATATAGCTCATTTGAGCTATCTATAGTTTCTGTTTCAATAATGTTATCATGGTTTCAGAGAACCAGGAAGTAGATCTTGGTTCTCTGTTTCACTCTTTCAAGAAGAACATGAAGAAGTTTGGTCGTGTCAGCAAGGTTGCGGTAATGCTGGAAGCTTTGGAAGCTCGTTTCTGAAAATGTGAAGTTGGATCCCCAAAGACATGGTTATGATGAGTGACGCAGCAGAGTCACAGGTTCCTCAAGTTCTTCATCTCAACTTGCCACCATACCATCATTATCTTCTTAACCCAGTTCCAGAAAGTCTACTCAAATATTTCAAAGTACTTTGGAGGATTGTCAACATGTTTGGGATGAACAAGAAGATGGCGTACATCTGACAAAAGATTCAAAGGCCTCAACGCAAATATATCAAACAGTTAGTGGTTTCATAATCGTTTGATTTGAAAAAGAGAGGATTTTTATTAGGCGAAGGTTGGAGAAGATGGTGTGAGATGCTGGTTTTTTGAAGTTTTGCTCTGTGCACATAAGATGCTCGATCAAATGCCAAACTTGGCTCAGCTGCTTGCTTCACCACCCGATGCTAAGTTTTCGGGGGGGGGGGGGATATTGAAACCCACACAGCAGCCTAACTTATGATCCATTAAGAAGTTTCAGTAACATGTGATAGGGTTTCTAAGACATATAAACATATGGTTATATGCTTGTAGTTGGTAACCTTGGCTGCGCTTTCTAGCAGCCTCTCCTCTTTATGAATCATTAATAGAACATTTGAATCTCTTGCAGACAATCTAAAGTCTTTTACTTTCTTGTTCTTTGCACTACAATAAAGCTCATTTGAGCTATCTCTAGTTTCTGTTCAATAATGTTATCAAATGGCTTAGCAGCTGTTATCTGACACCTCTAGACTAACTCGTCCTTCTTAGCCTTTGTGCATAGTCTGATTACTCGTCTCAGATTTTCCCCCTGATTTTTGAGCTGCCTTTGTACATATATACTTTCAAAGCTTGTTAAAAATGCATCTTTAGTTTGCTTAAGTTCAAGTTCTTTCTGTTTGCTTTTAGTTACAGTATTTCTCTGCGACTAATCAAAATCAGACGTACAAAAAACCATTGTGCTTCTACTAAATGAAATATTGTTAAAAGCAGAACGGTTTGTCTGGTTGACAAAATACAAGATTCTTTTATCCAAGAACAAACCTTAGCCACCAATAATATTACTAGTGTTATTAACATACTATAGCAGACTGCTGTATGACTTTAATAAGAGCTGGAGATGCTACTATAGGAAGAGATTGCGAAAGAATCGAAGGAAGATGACGTGGATCAGTTGAAAGTAGGAGAAGAAGCATAACGAACTTGCGCGGGAAACAGTTAACCATTACAAGTCGTTAGAGTTAGCTGAGTCTGTTAAGCAGCAGAGTTGACTAAACCGAGTATACATAAAGAGTTTCTGATGTAACAAGACTTTGGCTTGTAATTGGTATACTTGGGGTCATTGGTTTTTAAAACATTGATTTGGGCTTGTCTCGGGTATTGCGTGATAAGAAGTATTATGCAGTTCGTATTATACAGAGAAGATATGTTGTGCCTAATCATTTCATGCGGTGAACACTTTGAGACACAACAATGAAGACGACGATGACAAGATCAGGGGCCGTGGAAGAATCTATACAGAGAATCAGAGTCTTGGATGCTTCCATACCTGAGTTACATCGCAAGTGCGATAACTCTGGATGAGAGAAACAACAGAATCGTCGCGACGAGAGAAACAAGCACCAAATCGATTACGGCGACAGTAAAAGCTTCGGAAGCGAAGATCGATAAACTCGAGGTTTTGATTAAATCACTCCATCATCGGAATATCAACCTCAGGTACATAATCCTATATTGGAACCAAATGGGATAACCACTGAGCTAGGTTATGGGCCGTTAGACTATATGTCTGAGAATAGAGAACGTTTGTATAAGAACGTTGAGATGCTGACGTGTTCAGGACTGTATCCGTCCAATTGGATCGAGAAATAAGAAAGATATTTCTGAATGATCCAAAGCAAACCATCACAAAAATGGAGCTGGTTTCTGCTACCCTTACTGAAGACACAATTAGCTGGTGTAAGTTTGAGTTGGAGTATCGTCCTTTTCGAGATTGGACTGAGCTCAAACAAAGAGTATTGGCTTGTTTTGTTGAGTCTTTTGAGAAAACTTTGGGAAAAAGCCTATTCAGTATACAACAAGCTTGATCAATAGCAGAGTATGTGAGAGAATTTCAAGAACTGGCTCAAGAAGTTAAGTTGGATGAAGAGAATCTAATCGACATAATCTTCAATTTATTAAAACAAGAACTCAAGGAGATTATTAAATTGAAGAAATCACATTGACGCAATAATCAAGATGGAGGACAGTGAGTTTTGTACACTGTTTGCTATGATGAAGAATCAAGAAAACAGAATGGGGAAGCAGATAAATGGTCCTTTACCACGGTCTACAGCTGTTACTACAACATCAGGGTGAAACCAAGGATAACACAAGCTGATACGGGGCAGAAATAGTGGGATCGTCAGGGTAAACAGAAAGGAACAGAAAAAGTTGGTCCTCTAGTGAAGCTGTGAGATGCAGAATATGAGAATAAGAAGAAAAATGAATTATGCTTCAAGTGTCCAGAAAGATGGCCAAAGAGTCACTAACGCAAAAACAAACAGTTGCAAGTGATTGTGGTGACACAAGGAAGTGAGGTAGAGTTGATTGAAGGAGAAGAATTACATGAAGCCTGTCAAGGAGAAGAATTTACAAAAGTCATGGAACTGTTACTACATTCGTTTCTTGATTGGTCCTCTCGAACAACAACAAAGATCAGAGGATGAATTGGCAAAACAAGTGCAGTGGTCTTAATTGATACTGGAGCAAACACATAACTTTGTGTCTTCTGAGATAGTCAGCAAGGCTAATTAACATGTCAGTAACACTCAACAATATACAATTATGGAGGCTACGGAAATATCAGTGAAAGGAAAAGGTATATGCAGAGGGGTTTCGCTTCAACTACAATCAGTAAAGATCAAGAAAGACTTAATGGTACTAGAACCAAGCAGTGTGGACATTATTTTGGAGATTCAATGGCTGAGAACACTAGGAAAATTCTAGGTTGATTGGGAAAATTAAGAGTGGTCTTTCATCGCCAGTTCTCACATAGTGACTATGAAAGGTGATATAGAGAAAAAACCAGAGAATTCTTTGAATACAACTACAGGAATAGAGTGGAATGGGAACAATGTAACTTTGATAATGAGTGGAATGACCCAGACTAATTAGGGTCCGTAGAAGACCTTACACGAGCCTAATCTTATTAGTGAAGAAAAAAGATGGGGGATGGAGGATTTGCATGGGGTATTGATATACTATGAATTTTACAGTTTTCACCCATAATATATGTATTTTTAGATACTATTATATGTGTCTAGAGTCTATTTTTGAGTATTTTCATGTCTAGGTGTGTTTTGGAGCAATGTGAATATTATTGAGCATTTTGGAGCTTACTGATGAAGAAACTCGTAGCTGTTGAAGAATCATAAGTTGGAGTTGAAATTCAGGAGCAGTGTCGATCGAGACTACCCCCTTGGTATTGATCAACACCAACACGAGTAGACGGACCGACTTGTTCATTACCGACTTGAAGCCCAAAGCATCCATATACTCACAAGACTACCCCTGCCCAACCTAATACCTACCATTTATGTGTTTTGCCATTGCCTAGGCAAAATACAATTTTCAATTCTTTTTACCACAACATATTATTCTAGGGTTTTAAGTGGTTGAGAGAATATCAAGACTCCTTCAGAGATTTTGGAACTCCATTGTTTCTTACCTTATTCTATTATATGCTTTTTATTCAGATTATTGTTATGTTTTGCTTAATCATGTCTGAGTAGTTTCTCTCGTTAGATTTAGGTTTTATTAGAGTTTATATGTATTTCTAAAACATAGAATTGCTAGGTTGAATCTATAAGGATCCCTTAGTAGAATTATGCATATTGCTTGTGTTCTAGAGTAGCTAAATAGGACCCTAAACCTAGGATATAGACAACTACGACAATAGGTCTTTTAGCATATAATAATTATGTTGAGCTAGGTTGTTAGATGCATGGGAAATCTGGTCTATACTAACTTACGTATATACCGATTAGTACGTTAATGCTTGCCTAAGGTAGTATCGATCGACATGTATACGATAGTATCGATCGACACGTATACGATAGTATCGATCGATACGTATACGATAGTATCGATCGACACTCGCTCCTTGTTCGCATGCAACGGCTAGAACAAAGACTTAGTTATGTAATTAGACTCGCAGCGAGAGCTGGATATCTTACTATTGCATTCGAGTTCTTGGACAGATTATCACACACCCTTAGCATCTATATATCACAATACTATTACCTGAAACCTTGAGTCACGCTATTTATTCTCATAGTTTACAAACCAACTCTTTACTTATATACTGCTTTATTAATACTTTTCTAGCTTAATCTTAACATTAGCAAGTCTATTGTGTGCCCACGCTACTTGTAAATTCGATCCCTAAGAACTACAATTGAAGCTATTATTTGAGATACAATGTTGCTCATAAGGTAATTTGAGTGATAAATCTGGTGTCGTTGCCGGGGGAGCATTGAATTCGCCTTTAAGGTTAATTAATAGGTTTTATCTAGGTTTTATTTTTCGTTTTAGTTACTTACAAAAAAAAATCTTTGTCTTTCTGGTGTATGCCCAGCAGTACCAGAGGCAACAAGGACAAAAAAACTTAGTGATTTAGACCTTGCTCTGTTAGAACCCACAATCCGCAAAGAGAAGTGCACGGCATCGATCGACACCAAAACTTTTACATTTATCGATACTACTTGTGAGCGAGTAACCATCGACACCAACACATTTTTGTCAATCAACACCAATCCAAGAGCAAGCAACATGGTCACAACTCTTATACTAACGGGGGATGAGACTAAGAAACTGCATGACCAAGATGGTCATCTGCATAATGCAGCAAGTTGTAGAATGACTGAGTCAGGGATTGAAGTCTTTGAACCAAAATAAACTGCTAGAGAAGTTGCTGAAGCTTTAGCTGCTGCAAGACCCATAACGTTGGCTGAGTACAACCGTCCATATTAACACTACGCCAACAGATCTGCTATTCGTCCTCCTGCTTTCCAGATGCATGATTTCGAGCTGAAGCTTGCATACTTCACAATTTTGAGACATATGATGGACTACCTTCAGCGGTTCGAGGTTTTAGTTTCTGCAATCAATGCCAATGGAGTCACTGAGGACTATCTTCTATGTAAGCTCTTCAAGTACTCACTTGCTGGAGATGCTTCATACTGGCTTAAGCAGTTATCACCAAAATCTCTTACATCCTTCACTGAAATCAAGAATACCTTCCTGCGTAAATTCTTTGATGATGAACGATCTGAAGATTTGAGGAACATAATTTCTACATTCACACATGAGCCTGCGGAGTCTTTGGATCAGATTCAAGTCATATCACAGAGACTGTCCGCACCATGGGTTCAACGAGGTACACCTGCTTAGTACCTTCTTCAGAAGCATCCCTTTGGTTTACCAGATGGCTCTAGACACTGCTAGTATAGGAAACTTAAACACCAGGAAACCAGAAGAAGCTGTGAGACTTATTGAGAACTTGGCATTAAGCAATAGTACCAAGAACACTAATTTGGAGAGGAATAAATCGGCTGCTAGCTTGAGAAAGGAGCAGATGGATAAAGTCAAGGCCAAGATGGACATTGTTCATAAGCCTCTCAAGAGGTAGGTGATCTTCACAGAAGATGTAGAGGCTCTTGATACTTTCAGTGATAAAGGCATGAAGAGGATGTGAATTACATTAGTTGCACTGGTTTTCAGAGATATGGGAATCATGGTGGAAACAAGAACTCCCATGGCAGTGGCCAGAGGAGTAATTACAACCAGAGTTCGCAGTACCAGAAACAGCACCAACAACTCTGAAAGCAAGATAGAAATCATGGTTGATCAGGTTCTTGAGGTCAACAGAAGCTTACAGTGGATTTCAGTGGGAAGATAAATGTTGTGTACACCAATCTGAATGACAAGTTGGAAGCTTTCAGCAGCCATATGAAGAAATCGGAGACTCAAGTGGTTCAGACTAGTGAAGTTGTATGGAGACATAAAGCACTGATTAGAGGAATAGGAGAGTCTGAAAAGAAACACCACGTGAGTGCCATTATTTATGATGATTTATGGCAAGTGGTGGAGGAGAAACTCCAAGAAGGAGACTTTCAAGTCGAAAGTTTAATTTCCTTCGGTTGTTCACAATGGTGTCGTTCAACACCCGAGGCTGAGCACCGATTGACACCCCATACTAAATATGTATCATCTTCTCAAATAGAAAATGTCGATAGACACCCTCACATGTTCGTCTATCAGCACCCACCAGTTACTTACCGAGTTTGATTACCAAGTATGATTACAGAATGTCTGAATGCTTCAAGACACTCGTCTTAGACATCAGAAGAACCAACAAGAGACTCTAACCAGAAACATGAAGTTGCGGCAGAGCCTGTGATCATTGACCAGATTACTGAGGTACAGAATTCTAAGAGGAAGAAGAAAAAGGTTCATAAGCATTTAAAGAGAGGAGTTAATGAGAAAGAGATGAATAATTTTACAAGGGGATGTTCAGGATCCTAGTGAACATTCCATTCCATGATGCTTATTGGATCCATAGACTCTGGATGTTTTTCAGAGAGATCAGAGAGATCAGAGAGACAGAAGAGGACATTGAGTGTATGTTCCACCAGATCAGAGAAAAGATGAATCAGAGGATTACACTAAAGAAGAAGAAGACTGATCATGGGATGTTTGTTGTTCCCTGCATGATTGGAGGTCACAACTACCTTAATGTCCTCTACGACATGGATTCTTCAATCAATAATATGCCCAGGGTTATAGCTGAGCAGTTGAGTCTGAAGATGGAACCTTCTAGCGATTCATTCGTCTTTGTGGATTGCTCCAAGGTGAATTCAGGAGAGATTGTCAGCAATTTTCAGGTACAAATATGCAATGCCCTAGTTCCTATGGAATTTCATGTTATGGACATTCAAATACACTGTTTTGTACCAACGAAAACGAGTCTGCACCAAGCGTTGACCGACACTTGATCAATAATGATCGACAGAGCAACCCGAGTATCGATTGATCGACACTTAACTGTGTCGATTGACATTCACCAACAGCGAGCATGTATATCTCTTTTTTCTTGTTAAATTTTGTACTTATGATTTATTTTTCCACCAATCTTAGAATGTATAACACTAGGACAGTGTTATTTAAGTCTAGGGAAGGTTTTATTGTTATTTTTTAATTTTGAGCTTTATTTATGTGCTTTTATTTGAGTTTTATAGAGTCAAGAAGGAGATGATGATCTTTTTCAATTTTTACTTATCATCTAACCACTCTCTAGTATCATTCTTAAATTTACTGACTACATAGTGTACTAGAGATACCAAAGTGGATCACTTGCCAGTAATATCCACACTTTCTAAAAATGTTTGAAGGAACCAAAGCTGACCTCCAACCTAATTGAGTTTAATTGTTTTGGTATACACTGGATCGGATTCCTCCTGCAAGTCTGGAAGGTAAAAGTTTGTGTGTTTCTGGTTCCCTTCTCTCTCTCTCTCTCTCTCTCTCTCTCTCTCTCTCTCTCTTCAGAATCTACAAAAGAAAAGATTGAGATAATTTCCTGAAAGATGCAGAGGGGTAGGAAAATTTCATGTGACCCCATTTTCTAATTCATAAAGAAATGATCACACACTATGGAAGTGAGGGACATATAAATTACATAAGACCTCATTATTCGCCTAAACTTTGTCAAAAGAAAGAAAAATAAAATGAATAAGACGGAGTGTATCAATGTCATTGATTCATTGGATTTATAAAAAAAGTAGAAGAAAAGATTTAGAGAACAAAAGAGAGAAAGAGGGAAGAAAGAGATTATAGAAGACTACATGTGTGTTCAGATACTTGCTTGAGTAAGAGTCCACGTTTCGTTTGATCGATACTCCCAAGGTAAAGCCTGCACTTTTTTATTGTATGAAATGAGGTTAGTAGAGGGGTTTGTTAGACAATATTAGCTATTGTTTGCTAGATGAATTTGGTTGCTAAGCAAGGATGGGTTATATAACGTACCTCTAAAGTTGGAATTGATTTGATGTGGCTTGGAACATTGCAGAGGCGATAGTAGTAAGTTTAAAAATTGTGTGTCCTTACAATCTTAAACCTATTTTTAGTTATTGTGATATTCTTTGCTTGATGACAAGCAAAAAGATAAGTTTGTGGGAGTTGATATACTATGTATTTTACATGCTTTCACCCATAGTATATGTGCTTTTTAGATACTAATATATGGATTTGGAGTCTATTATAGAGTCTTTTCAGGTCAAGGTATATTTTGGAGCAATATAGAGATTATGGAGCATTTTGGAGCTTAATAATGAAGAAACTTGTAGTTGTTGAAGAATCGGAAGTTAGAGTCGAGATTCATGAGAAGTGTCGATCGACACTACCCTCTTGGTATTGATCGACACTGATGCGAATAGAAGAGCCGACTTGTTCGTGACCGACTTGAAGACCATAGGATCCACATAATTACAAAAATACCCATGATCTACCTAATACCTATTATTTATGTGTTTTGCCATTTCTTAGGGAAACACAATCTTTTTATTCTTTTTACTACAACATATTCTTATAGGGTTTTTAGTAGTTTTGGAGAGAAGATCAAGTCTCCTTCAGTGATTTGTATTGGAAATATTTTTTTTCTTACCTCATCTATTTATGTGTTGTTTATTCAGATTATTGTTATGCTTTGCCTAATCATTTCTGATTAGTTTCTCTTGTTATATTTAAGGTTTTATTAGGGTTTATATGTATTGCGGAAACATAGAATTACTATGGTAAATCTATAAGGATCCTTCATCAGAATTATTCTTATTTCATGTGTTTTAGAATAGCTAACTAGAACCTTGAACCTAGGATATAGACAACTATGACAGTAGGCCTTGTACTTGATAATAATTCTACTGACCTAGGTTGTTAGATGCATGCGAAATCTGGTTTAGACTAACTAGTGAACATATCGATTAGGACGCTAACACTTGCCTAAGGTAGTATCGATCGACACTCATACCATAGTATCAATCGACACTCGCTCTTTATTCGCATGCAACGGCTGGAATAAAGAATTAGTCATCTGATTAGACTCGCAACAATAGCTAGATATCTTAGTATTGCATTCGAGCTCTATGACGATTTATCACACATTCTTAGTATCTATACATCACAATACTATTACCTGAAACCCTAAGTCTAGCTATTTTTTCTCATAGCTTATAAACCAAGTCTTTACTTAGTTACTACTTTATTAATACTTGCATGGCTTAATCTTAATATTAACAAGTACATTGTATGCCCACGCTCCTTTTGGATTTGATCCCTACGTACTACAACTAAACCTCTTATTTCAGAGAGAAAGTTGCTCATAGGGTACTTGACAGCGTGCGGATTAAGGTTTATTTTAATCCAGACAATCTATCATATTAACCTTACGAACTGCTCTTCCCAAGAGAGGTCAAATTGTAATTCTTAGGGATCAAATCCACAAAGAGCGAGGGCACACAATAGATTTCTATATTTCTTATGGTTAAGCTAGGCAAGCATATAAATAGAGGGTTTGATTATAAGTTTATCCAAAAAGGAAATTGTCTAGAATACTAAGTTAATGCAAATATGGAAAACGATATATCTAGGGTTTCAGGTAAGTGAACTATAATACATAGGATGCATGGAATTATTAGTATTAGAGGACAATAAGTTAACTAGACTGGCCCCCTCTTGTCCCAAATCTCGTATGCGGACAAAGAAGTACACCGTCGATCGACGGCTAAGGCCAGGTGTCGATCGATGCTAATCAGACAGGAATTTTGTCCGCTATGCTAATTGTACCAGCTCTCGCATGTATCTAACAACCTAGCTCAATATAATCAATTCCAGCACATAATCTACTCTCATAGTTGTCCATGTCCTAAGTTAAGGTTTCTAGTTAGCTATTGTAGAACGCAAATGTTAAAAACAATTCCAAAGATTGATATTTCTTTATCCTAATAATCCTATTTTGGAGCTAATTCATCAATACCATTATAAACCCAAAAATATAACAAGTGAATAACTCAGACATGATCATAGAAAACATGATAAACTGAATAATATAATGCCTAGAATAAAAATGGGGTTCCAATACAAATCTCTAAAGGAGTTCAGATCTTCTCCCCTAAAACTACTAAGAACTTAGTGCAAGAATAGTCAAAGATGTAAACTAATACTTATTCGTGGTCGTTCTCCCTAAACAATGGCAAAACCATTATAAACTAGGTCAAAACTTGTCTAGGGGCATTCATGTAAGTTGTCTTGAATTGGGCTTGAAGTTGGCCAATACTCTGCGAGTGGGCCGTCGATCGACAGCAGGGATGCTCCGTCGATCGACAGTGATGCTTGGCTTCGATCGTACTTAGTTGATCGTGAACAGCTACTAGATATCCTCTGAATAATATAACAAGCTCCATTATCTCCATAATGCTCCAAAACGTACATTGACCTATAAAGACTCTAAAACACAGTCCAAACATACATAGTAGACTCCAAATAGGGTCTAAATGATGGTTTAAAACTGGTAAATAACAAGATATATCAATTCCCCTAAACTTAACATTTTGCTTGCCCTCAAGTAAAACAAAGGTAGCCTGTGAAAGAGGTTTGAAAAGCGGGGACTCACATAATGTATAAGTATAACTATCGCCCCTACTATATTGCAACCACATCAATAGTGCTAATCAAAGAGAAACTTTATATGACATATCCTAGTATAGCAACCAAATCCATTCTACCAGCAACTCAACAAATACTAATTTGACTCACCCCTATGCTGATCTCATTTCTTTGCATAAAAATAAAGTGCATACTTTACCTTCAGAGTATCGATTAAAGGACACATGGACGCAACTCTTGCAAATCTGCATACATAGGTATAAAGTATTTCCTAATCCCTTTCTTCCCTCTTCTCTCTTTCAATATTTTTTAGATCTCAAACTCAATGTACAATGATGCTGATAGAGTCCATCTTGCCATCTCATTTTCGATTTTTTTAACGAAGGTTTAGGCAAATAATAGGGTCATCAGTAATGTACCTACCCCCTGCTTCCAACAATGTGTGATCATTCCTTTGAATTAGAATAGTGGGGTCATCGGTAATGTACCTACCCCTCTGCATCTCAGAAAATCATCTCAATATTTTCTCTTATAGATCTTGAAGAGAGAGAGAGAGAAGGCAAATCAGAAACACACATGCTAGTACCTCACAAACTTGCAGAAGGAATCCGCTCCGATGTATGCCAAGCCCCAAAAGTAAGCAAAATAGTCAGTATTAGGTTAGAGATCAAATTTGGTTCCTTCAAATTTTCTTAGTAACTGCAATCTAACGGCATGATGATCCACTTTGGCATCTCTAGTAATCTTTACAATCAACATTTCTAAGAATTGTGCCATAGTGTGGTTCGTCAATAAATAAGTTATGATCATAATCCCCTTCTTGACTCAAAAAACTATTTGAAAAAAGTTAAGTAAATAAAAGCTCAAAATAAATAAAAGCATCAGCGAAACTCCCCCAGACTTAAAAAACAATGTCCCCAGTGATATCCCGTCGGGTTCAGTTGGGAAAAACTAAATCATAAGTAAAAGGTAGAGAGAAAGTTGGGGTTACCAAACTCTGTAAGGAGTGTCGACCGATGGTGAGTGATGAGTGTCGACCGATGGTACACCATCCAAGCCTTCGACCGAAGTTGAGGTGTTGGTCGACCGATGGTGGTTTCGAACTTTTCTACTCCTCCTTTGAAAACGTAAAGTAATTAAATAAAAACTGTAATTAATAACTAGATAATGAAAATTAAAAATAAAACTTACTACATAGTGGGTTGCTTCCCACTCAGCGCTTGGTTATAGTCTTAAGATCGACCTTTAGACTTCTGACTAGGAAGGTGGTTCATCGAACAAATGTGGAAAGCAGGTATCCACATACTCTATGCTTGTCTCAAACCATGCACTGGTGAAGCTTCTCACAACTTCTTTTGCTCTGGTTGTCCATCCTTCTCTGAGAAATAGCCATTTTACTCATCCTTTCTTGGATTGATTGAATGCATCCCATCAACATATTAAACTTGGCCTCTATGGTCTCTGAAATATCCTCCAAACTCTGGTAGATACTATCCCTTATCAAATCTTGAGAAAGGTAAACTCCATCAATCTTGTCTTCCAATAACTTCTTTATTACCAGCCTCTGCCTTAAAATTGCGTGATGACTACCGATCGATGGACAAGGGTTGACGTCGGTCGATTCTGAACTAATTGCCCCAATCTATTGTTGTTGTCTAAAGAGATTCCATGGTCCATTGGCCATTGCGAGTATGTCTGCGATATCTTCCTTGGATACATTGAGATGTCTTCCATCCATTGCTCGTGCATAACCATTTGGGTCCCTCATAATTCCAAACTCATCTGTTCTGAGATACCCATGATCCTCATCGTATCCTACCGGATTGTCGTCGATCGATGGTATTGAGGCACCGTCGATCGATGTTGCATTCCAGGATCCATAAGATACTCTGAAATTTCTAGCCTCCTCTAGCGCAAAAGGATGGTACTCGTTTGCTTCTTCCTCAAAGTAGGAAGCGTCGTATTATGGGTTATTGTTCTCTGGTGCCATCTCACTATATTTCCGTCCATTGTAGACTTTGTCTTCTTGACTTTCTTCGTCGTTCTGATCTGTGGAATGACCGTCGACCGATGTCAGTTGTTGGGTATCGATAGATTCTTAAGGGTGAGCTTTGTGCAGGTTCTGGATGTAGCTGCCGTCGACCGATACCAAGGGTTCGGTATCGATCGATGTTGTGTCCGCATACTCCTCATCTTGATTGTAATTGCAAAGGCATGTAGCAATCAAGCCTGGATCACCACCAATTCTATCATAGTAGCCTTGTTCTTGACTTTAACAGGTTCATAAAACTTGTTTGTATCAATCAAGGATATATACAACATGTTTGTCTTCATGTCGCATGGACATGAATGCTCTCCAAGGAGTAAGGAAGAGTTCTAGTCAATCTTTATATCCATCACATGGAAGTCCACTGGGACTAAGTCGTTGCAAATCTGCTTTGGGACATCTCTGGCTCACCTTCCTGAATTCACTTCGAAGAAATCCACAAAAGTGAATGAATCACTGGAAGGATCCACTTTCAGGCTCAGCTTCCCTGCCATAACTCTAGGCATGATGGTGACTGCTGATCCAGTATCGCAAGAGGGCATTGGGATACTCGTGGCCTTTGACAAAACATGGAATCACAAACTTCCCAGGGTCACTTTTCTTCTTGAGAGTGGTCCTCTGCTTCAGCTTCTCTCTGAGGCCATTGAAGATGCGCTCTATGTCCTCTTATGTTTCCTAGGATTCTTTGAAAACATCTGTAATCTATGAGTATAGTACGCTTCATCAAACTGAGTATCTAAAGAGATTTTAAAACTCTTTTGGCAAAGCCATCCATCTCTTTGTCAGTTGCTTCTCTGTGCAGGTGTTTAGCAATCTCATGCTTCTGTCTGGGGTGCCTTTATGTTTTTTTTATCAACTGTCATTGGCTCAGGTATATCAGCGTTCTGTTCTTGAGTCTCCATACTCGGAGGTTCAATTGCTTCTCTGTGCTAGACGAACTGGTTCTGCTTTTGGAGACCGTCAATCGATGTTGGCTTCTCTACATCGATAGGTGTTCGAAGACTCACACGAAACTACAAACTCTGAAAGTTTCATGGATTGATGCTCAGGTTCGAGTGTCGATAGACACCAGTGCGAACTGCCGAAAGACATATCACTTTCTACTCAGAAATCTCCCTCTTGAAGCTGCTCTCTCTTCACCTCTTGCCAAAAATCATCACCTATCAATGCACTGACGTGGTGCTTCTGACTATCTTCCCCTTTCTCCTTAATCAGGGTCTCATGTCTCTTAATGGCCTCACTTTTCTGGACCACTTGATTCTCCAATTTCTTAACATGAGTGATGAGAGTCTCAAACTTTGTGTTGAGGTTGATGTACAGAGCATCTATCTTTCCATTGAAGTTCACAGTCATTTTCTGCTGCTGCTCCAATATCCTATCAACTTTAGCTTATAACTTGCTCTCATGAGTCTCTAGAGGTGGGTTCTGATAAGAAAATCCAAAGGTCCCTTTGTTGTTGCTAGGCCTCTGCTGATGTGAATTCTGGTTGTAGTTGCTCATGTTGCCACCATAGGAGTTTCTGTTTAAGCTCTGATTTCCCTGTCTCTGGAAACCGTTTCCACCAACAAAATTTGACAGCGTGCGGGTTAAGGTTTATTTTAGTGCATGCTATCTATCAAATTAACCCTACGAACTACTCTTGCCAAGCGAGGTCAAATTGTACTACGTAGGGATCAAATCCACAGAGAGCAAGGGCACAAAATAGATTTCTATATTCGTAATGGCTAAGCTAGGCAAACTTATTAATAGAGGGTTTGATTATAAGCTTATCCAAAAATAATATTGTCTAGAATACTAAAGTTGATTTAAATATGAAAAACGATAGATCTAGGGTTTCAAGTAAGTTATTTATAATTGATAGGATGCATGGAATTATTAATATTCGAGGATAATAAGTTAACTAGTCTGACCCCCTCTTTTCCCAACTCTCGGATGCGGACATAGGAGTAGACCATCGATCGATGGCTAAGGTCAATCGACGCTAAGCAGACATGAAGTTCGTCTGTTATGCTAATAAGACCAGCTCTCGTATGTATCTAACAACCTAGCTCAATGAAAACAATTATGGCACAGAACCTACTCTCGTAGTTGTCTATGTCAAGTTCAAGTTTCTAGTTAGATACTCTAGAACGCAAGCATTAAACACAATTCCAAAGATTAATATTTCTTCATCCGAACAATCCTATTTTGGGGCTAATTCATCAACACCATTATGAACCCTAAATCTAACACATGAATTACTCAGACATGATCAAAGAAAAGATTATAAACTGAATAATATAATACATAGAATAAATAATGGGGTTCCAATACAAATCTCTGAAGGAGTTCAGATCTTCTCCCCTAAAACTACTAATAACTTAGTGCAAGAAAAGTAAAAGCTGTAAGGTAATACTTGTTAGTGGTCTTTATGCCTAAACATTGGCAAAACCCTTATAAACTAGGTCAAAACTCGTCTAGGGGAATTCTTGTAATTTGTATTGACTTTGCTTTAAAGTAGGCCAACACTCTGCAAGTGGGCCATCGATCGACAGCAAGGATGCTCCGTCGATCGATGGTCATGCTTGACTTCGACCCGTGCTTAGCTTATCGTGAACAGGTATTAGATATCTCCTCTGAATAATCTAACAAGCTCCATTATCTCCATAATGCTCCAAAACGTACACTGACCTGTAAAGACTCTAAAACACAGTCCAAACATACATAGTAGACTCCAAATAGTGTCCAAATGATATTCTAAAACTGGTTAATAACAAGGTATATCAGTACTTTGAGTGATATAAAGTATATAGCCATCACCAAGGCCACAATACAAGACAAGTTTCCAATTCCAGTTATATACCAGCTGGTAGGTGAAGTGAATGGAGCAATGCTCTTTTCTAAACTTAACCTGAGATCAGTTATCATCAGATAAGAACGAGGGAGGACGAGAATGAAATACAGAATTTCAAACTCACGAAGGGCAGTATGAGTTTGTTTTTATGCCATTCGAGTTGAGCAATGCACCAGCTACTTTTCAGGCATTAATAAACTCCATTTCAAACCATTCTTAAGGAAGTTTGTGCTAGTTTTTTTTTTGGTGTATAGCAACACGGTAGATGAGAATGAGATTCACCTCAAAATGGTTATGCAAGTACTGCTGCAACATCTGTTATTTGCAAAAAAAAAGAAGTGTTTGTTTTGGCAGAAGCAAGTTGAATATATGGAGCATATAATCAGTAGATGGTGTAGCAACAGACCCCAAGAAGGCCGTTGCAGTGCCACTCGCCAACACCTCGATCAGTTAAGGTGCTCATAATTTCTTGGCATAACAGGTTATTATCGTCGTTTTATCAAGAGTTCCAGAGTTATTGCAAGACCATTAACAAACTTGCTAAAGGAAGATAATTTTGAATGGTCTAGTTTGGCTCAGAAAGCGATTGAAATACTGAAGCAATCGGTGATTTCAGCTCTAGTTCGGGCTTTACCGGATTTCAGTGAACCAATTGTGGTAGAGTCAGAAGTGTCTGGATACGGGTTAGGAGCAGTTCTAATGCAAAACCAGAGACCAATTGCATATTTCAGTAAAGGGTTATCAGATCGAGAGCAACTGAAGCCCATATGAGAGATAATTGATGGTGATAGTCATGGCAGTACTGAGGTGGTGACATTATTTGATGGGAAAGAGGTTTACGGTGAACAATGATCAGAAGAGTTTAAAATTCTTGCTTGACCAGAGAGATATTCATTGGACTATCAGACATGGTGAAAAGCTCCTTGGCTATGATATTGAGATTGTGTACAAAGCTAGTATTGAGAACGATGTGCTCAAATTATCCTAGAGCAACTCTCTCAAATAAGATATCGATCGCAGTACTTAGGTATCATATCCACAGAGACTCAATAT